>OY744519.1:89814395-89816895 GCA_963556195.1 Sepiola atlantica | reverse complement strand
TCTAACTTCCTCAACATAAATACCCCCAACTCACCCAACTAGAAGCAAAATCCCACTCTTCACTATAGAGGAATTTAGTTACCGGAAGACTTTCTGCTCTAATATCTTCTTTCTTCGGACCGCTTGCTTTTGGAATTCCATCCTTGCTCCCTGTTTCTCCAAACGTACCAGTATGCAGAAATTAAATGTAATGTGAACAAATATCTTGTTGCTCTGCCCAACTTTCTACTCGGGTTGGTCCCCTATAAGCCCGGCATCTATCACAGTAGTTCTTTATGCTAAAATGGCAATATGCCTTGTTTAGTGCGAACAAAAGTTTTAAAAATAAACCGACATTATCTTTTTACTACACTAAGAATAAAATTACTTTTAAATTCAGTTTCACTGATTTTTTCTTCTTCTTTTAACCATGTTTTCTTACTAACCTCATCAATTAATCATAAATCCATTTTTTTTCGGTACCCGAACATAAACTGTATTTTTCCCGCCGCCCATCAAGACTGCATTTTTATTAAACTGGTTGCTTTCAGACATCATTTAGGCATCTTTTATGGGTTTTAGACAGGGCCGTTGCGGGCCTTTGTGGCGCCTCATGCATAATTACTCGGTGGGGTTTCCGCTTTCCAAAATGAATAACATAAAACTGGATTCGCACTTTTTGACATATTATTTTACAAAGGAGATTTTATGTCTACATGTCACCAAAACTACGTCATGATTCTCAAACATTTTACGTCACATATCACACGAACCCGTGGCGCAACGGATAAAGTGCTAAGTTATAGTCAGTTCTAAGTGGTGGTCTTCTGAGGGTTGTAGATCTAATCCGCAATACAGGCGATAGTAAGAATATAATTACTAATTACCATTTCTCCCCCGCATTAAACATATGTGATTCAGAGAAGTATCACATCCGCAGAGCCATTATTGACCTATATACGTCCTGTTTAAACGTACGTGATGAATTGCTAAAGGAATGTATTCACAAAAACAGGCACTCCTTATAAATTCGGCGGATCGAGTAACATAACGAACTATTCAACCATTCTCTAATCGATGCCATATTAATATATTCCCCTTGCATTTGAGATTTTAGACTATTATCAAAAGTTTTTTTTACCATTTTCTCCCAATTCTTTATTATATTAATATATGTTTTCTCTAAATAATTTTTCCTTTATATATCTTTATAACTTTTAATTTTTCTTCTATCTTCCAATTATTTTCTTTCTTTTTTTCTTTCTTTCTTTCTTTCTTTCTTGCTTTCTTTCTTTCTTTCTATCTTTATTAATTTATTGTTTAACAGTTAATATCAGATTATTTGTCTTTTAATTTAATAAAATATTTGTAAAAAAAACAAAACGTTTTCCAAACGAATATTTTCATAAAATTGATAGAGTTATGCCCCTTACATCATATCCAGCGCATTAGCGAAAAGAAACGCTGTGCATTTAACTAAAATTGGTATACTTAAACATCACTTGCAAGGCACGTTCTACCGGTTTCTTAAATATTAAGTTTAAATTCTTAACTGCCTCATTCGAACGCTACCTGATCACATCGTTATATTCGTTTAACGGCACACACGTGAGTCGATTGAGTAAGAATTATATTATATTATTTTATCATTTCTTCATCAATTACTTTCTATGCTGATGAGAGCCAGAGGTTTTGCCTTCTGTGCTCGAAACCATTGGTCCATATGTTGTATCAAATTTCTGTATATATATATATATATATATATATATATATATATATATATATATATATATATATATATATAATTTCATATTTTTTGGAAATGTGAAAAAATAAAAATAATAAAATAAAACCATGGTTATTGGAATATAATATGAACTGACTTATATATATATTATATTATTTTATCATTTCTTCATCAATTACTTTCTATGCTGATGAGAGCCAGAGGTTTTGCCTTCTGTGCTCGAAACCATTGGTCCATATGTTGTATCAAATTTCTGCATATATATATATATATATATATATATATATATATATATATATATATATATATATATATATATATATATATATATATATATATATATAAGTCAGTTCATATTATATTCCAATAACCATGGTTTTATTTTATTATTTTTATTTTTTCACATTTCCAAAAAATATGAAATTATATATATATATATATATATATATATATATATATATATATATATATATATATACAGGGGTTGGATAAAATAATGGAAACATTGTGAATTTTGCATCAATTTTAAAACACCTATAAAAATAGAAAAAAAAATGGTGGTTTCATTTTTTAATTTATTGTTGTCTGGATATTTTGTTATGGTTAATTGGTTGACTTCAATTTTAATTTGAGATAGTGCGTATCAGTAAGAAAATTTTAAATGATAGATCTATCAGATTTCTAAATAGGGAAGGTTGTTGATGTCCATATGCTACTGTAACGGAAGCAGCTGAGATGGTGGCCGTATCGAGAGGAACTGTCTCGAAGCCTATA
>OY744519.1:89786895-89804395 GCA_963556195.1 Sepiola atlantica | reverse complement strand
GAAAAACAAGACGGGTAGATCTTTATAAAAAAGATGAACGTGTCTGGTTATTTAGGTGAGTCAATATTGGTACTGGTATTATAGTATAATTATGTCGAGGGAAAAAGATACTTCACTTAAATTGACAGATCAAAACGGTATTTACACTGCGTTATTAAAGTTTATTTATTCAAATAGGAGCTGTCACACGTGCCTCTAAATTATATTCATATTGGTTTCGGGAGACAATGGACAGCTTCTGAAAAGTATGGTTGCACGATCAGGAGTTTATACCGAAGTAAGTGTTGCGCAATCTCAAATCGCACTCTTTAAGTTCAGTGGCAAGAAGAAATTAAAGAAGACGGGAAACATCGTCGAGGTAAGTGAAGAAGAACTGGGGCTACTTCAGAGTTTCCTCTTTTCCTAGAGTAGATGTTTCTACGAAGCCTTCACAGTACAGTTTACTCTACAATTTTACGCCGAGATAGAGTAGAGACGGATCCATACATTTCCAAAGCGATATTAGAGATGACTTTACAGCCATTGCCACTAATAAATAATAATTGTTTACACACACAAAAATATATATATAATCTTTATAATAAAATAAATTCGATTTTCCCCTATTTCGTCGGACAATATAGCTCTGTAAACAGAAACGATATATAGAATTATATGTTACTGCGATGACGCTTTATGCCAAGTATTGATGCGTGTTTTCCGAAAATATGCCTCCCGATCGTTCGATTTCAGTAATTTCTATATTTTTTCCGGCTTGCCTGCCGCTCCTAAAATAGTCACACATACAGACAGTTGGAGTAATTTTCACTCACACGCTTACATCTACTTACACTGCTATCACCTTACGTCGACAAGTATTTTTATAAGATATTTTCACCGTCATTATTTAATTTTTCCAGTTCTTGCTATTGTCTTTTACCTATTATACTTGTATTAACTAAATATTGGTTGCTCACTTCAACCTACATTTTTTGATTTTCGGGAGTTTTGATTGGCTACTCCAGGGACTTATTTACATTCACGCTTGACCGAATAGAAAATTGCTAGAATGCCTTAGTCGTCCATAACCGGTCATAAGTCTAATCATATTCTCGAATAACCGAATGCGCTTTCCGAAAGCAAACATTAAACTTTAAACATGGCTTCTCATACTGATATAGCGTTCGCCTAACACTTGATCATATTTTCTTTTTTAAAATACTTTTTAAGTAAACATTGTTGCTTTTCTTTTTTTTACTTTCTTACATTGACACGTTCTTTTTTATTTTTTGTTTTTATTTTGATTGCGTGGCTTTCTTTCCCGTGTCACCTTCTTCTTTCCTTTTAGCGGGGTGGAGTGAGGGGCAATACAACCACATTTACACGTAGTTACGAAAAGAGTCAGGCGATTCGAAATATTAAAGATGAACGTTGATAATTGGTTATTCTTAGTGCTATTTTTTATTGTTCTTGATATTACAACCATTAGCAAAAGTAGTTGTAGTAGTAGGAGCAGTAGTTGTAGTAGTAATAGTATTAATATTGAGAACCCAATAAGACTGTCATTTAGAACTGATTGTTGCTCAACGCTTTATTAGTTGCACGACTGGTCCATATTTTAATTTGAGCAAATTTTATCATTTCTTCTTCTAGTATATATATATATATATATATATATATATATATATATATATATATATATATATATATATATATATATATAGCAAAGAGTTATCGTCGTGCTGGCCGAATGGTTACGAGACCAGGGTTCATAATACTTAGATATAAGTGTCGAATTGTTTAATACGGTTACATAATTCCATACTGACGAGCGTAAAATATAAATGCGGAACATATATATGTCTATGGATATAAACATATTTATTTATTAATAATAATTATTAAGCTCTTATAAAGTTGAGCCCTTTCGAGAGATAACTAATTTATGATTCATAAATTAGCCATATTGAAAGGTTCAATCGTTTGGTAGATTGGAACTCTCTTTCAGTTCTTGCGTTTACATTGAAAGGATACAAAGCGTATTTCTGTCGCATTTCAAAGCGTGATCGTCGCGCTGTGTAATATCATGAGATGGCCTATTTTCAAAAACGTGTACTGTACCTAGTATAGATTGTGACTGAGGTCAGAATTATGTAGGGGGTGCATGTAAAAATAAAACAAACTCTGTGGAAACAAATCTGTTTTTCCACGTATGAGTAACAGACAGGAGACCTTAAGATCAAAGGAACAAAGGATTTGGAGTCAATAAAGGTCAAAATAGAAACCGACAGTTCGAGGCGCGATGACGTAACTTGTGGTTGTTCTCACACAAAGAAACAATAGTTTTGGATAGTTTTGCTATGGAATTCGACGCGAGGTTACGTGAAAAGATGAACTGAAACTTTAAGTTAAGTCTCGGATGAGACAATTATTGCAAATCCCCGTCTGTCTAGTATAAAATATCCCCCCGCTTTAATAAGTAGCAAGTTAATAAATAAGTAGTATAATATCCTATGGTCTCTCTCTATTTAATGTTAATGTGTGATTCGTATGGCGAGACTTTCTCAAAATAAAGACCCAGTTTTAACTCTCCGTCGGTCTAGTCTTTTCCGCTGTGTACATGGGAAGTTCTTGATTACAGACACGACTACAATTATGATGATGACGGCGAAATACAGCCCACTAGACGATGACGAGAAAGCATTCCGACAAGTCAGTATACAAAAAGAGATAAGACTACAGAAAACATTTAAAATAAGTGACTTTGATTTAGAGAATGTGTTCTTAATAAACCAGTACGTAACAGCTGATCGAATGGTTACGAGACCAGGGTTCATAATACTTGGATTCGGGGTTTTAACTGTCCGACCGATAGTACGGTTACATAATTCTATATTGACGAGCGCAAAATAAAAACGCGAAACATATATATGTCTATTGATTTAAAAATATTTATTTATTTATTTATTTATTTATTTATTAATTATTATTATTATTATTATTATTATTATTATTATTATTTATTTATTTTTTAAATTTTTTTTTTGTACTCACTAGGAGTTCTCACACAGACCATCGTCAGTGATTGCTCACCGACAACAACCAGTGGTATTTCTTGGAGTCTGAGTGACAACAAGCCTCCCCAGATTTCCAGTATTCTTCACCTCTTTTCGATAACGATGCGGTATCGCAACAGCCTCTTACCATTGCTTTCTCACTGGTAAGGACCATTGGTTTTCTCTGGGATTTGGGTGGCAATAAGCCTCCCCAAGGTCCCAGCATTCTCTGCACTTTTCCAGTGGAGGTCTGGTTTGTGCTGTCCCTCCTCGGTATTCTCATCCTCCTCGACCGTCTACAAATATTTTGTCTGGTGTCAGCCTAGGCCGGCACCATTTTAAAATTTAAAAAAAAAAAAAAAATAAATGAAATAAATTTTTTTAATTAATTTGAAAAAAAAAAAAATTTTTTTAATTTTTTCCTTTTTCCCTTTTTTCCTTTCAATTCCTTAATTTTTTCCTTTTCTCTTTCCTTATTTAAAAAAAATTTTTTTTTAATTCTTTTTTAAATTTTCTTTTTGGGGGGTGGGGTGGGGATAGAGGGAAGAGCTTATAGTGTTTCTTGTAATTTCTGTTTCTTTTGTTCATTTTGTGTAGTGATAGCTGAGGCCGGTGTAATTTATTGAGGGGGGATTATGAAGTGCTGTTTCTTGCAGTTTCTGTTCCTTGGTTCTTGTTGTGGTGTTCTTCGTGTGGTTTTGTTTTCTCCCTGTTGTAAATTCCTTGTGACTGGTTAGCCTTTGTAGCTTATGCGTGTTGGTTTCCGCATTCGAGGATTTTCCTTAAGATTGCAACTGTTTTGATCATTGCCGTCCTTTATATGGTTTCAATGGTCCCTTTGATTCCAATTTCTCCCAGTCTTTTCTCCAGGTTTTTGGGGATTGTTCCTAGTGCTCCTACGATTATTTATATTATACTAACTTTCTTCATGCTCCATATTCCTTTCAGTTCTCTGGCTAGTTATGTGTATTTACTTCGTTTTTCCGTGTCTTTGATCTTCACTCTGTTGTCTGCTGGAACGGCGAAGTCTACGATTTTACAAGATTTTTCCTTATTGTCTATTATAATAACATCAGGTCTCCTTGTTTGTATAAGTTTATCTGTTTGTATATCCATACCCCATAGGATTTTGTGTTTTTCGTTTTCCAGTACTGTTTCTGGTTTATGTTTGTACCATTTGTCTGCATATTTGAAATTCAATTGTTTGCAAAATCATCATCATCATTATTATTATTATTATTTTTTTATTTTTATATATATATACATACATACATACATACATACATACATATATATATATATATATATATATATATATATATATATATATATATATAACAGGACCCGTTCTCTGCCGTTGCCCGGGAGAAATATATAATAATAATGTAACTATAAAATATAAGTATTAGAGTAATAATTGAAAAAAAAAATCAGAAAAAAAACAAACAATGTCTCTATTAGTAATTTAGGTGATTAAAATAGGATTTGTCCATGTTTTGGCGTTGATATGGAAAATATAAAATAATGATTTACATTTAATAAAATAAGTGTTAGAGTATCAATTAGACCCTCATAAAATAACTCATTTCGCTGTAAGTAATTTAGGTTATTAAAATAGGATTTGTTAAATAAGTATTTATTTTTTTCAAGCAAACAAAATAGACTTCTCTACATTTTGAATAATTGGGTCTAGCTTGATTAAATCAATTTTCAATCACTTGAATTACTTACAAATGGTTCGGCTTTTAAATAGCACAAATAAGCAAATATTAATCCTCATAAAAGCGTAAGTTAATGAAAACATATAATGGATGATTTTTAGCGAGAAGTATTATGTTCTTATCAGTGCTTGGCGAAATAAAGTAAAAAAAAAAAAAAAACGCGTGTAGAACCCAGTAAATCGGCAGACTCTTCCGAAGGTTTTTAACGTATTGTAATAACATGTGATTTATTTGCGTTAAGAAGGACATATTCAATAGTTGACTTCTAGCAAAAAAGTGTATGTTTTTATTGTTGAACTTACGTTAGTTAATAAAAATATATATAATGGATGATTTTTAGTGAGAAGTATGTATATTCTTACCAACGTATGACGAAAAAAAATAAATACCGCGTGTTTTCATCAATTTTATGTCCCCGTGTGAAGACTAAAATGAAGATATAATGCTACTAAACATTATGTCTAGTATCCTTATTCTAATTTTTAATCAAAATCAATTACATAATTCTGATTCTTGAAAATGTCTAAAATTTAAAGCTATAGCTTAAAGGGGTCTTATGAAGGAATTGAAATTCAAATAAATCTTGCTTAATGACTATAGATCGAATTTAATGCAAATCTTCGTACGGGAGTCGTTCTATACCGATAATTCTGTATTCGTTGCATGCACTAAGGAGGATATGCAGGAAATAATCGATCTCTTCACGAGAGCCTGCACAACCTTTGGACTCGCCATTAATCTTGATAAAACGATGGTAATAGTCACAACACAACCGGACAACAATAGTGAACCCAACATCTATGTCAAGGGCCCCATTGTAGTTGACCCCTTCGTATATCTTGGCAGTATGCAATCGCCAGACGTATATCTTGAGTTGTATATATATATATATATATATATATATATATATATATATATATATATATATATGGGAAATGAATAGGAAAAACCAAGAGATATTTTTTATATATTACTCAACGTTTCGTCTTTGTTGTAAGACTTCCCCAGGATGATGATTTTAAGGAAAATGTCATGCAAGTACATCGAAATATTGGGTTGACATGATGGGTTGATAAGGAAAAGTAGTAGCCGTGTCTACTAAGAGTGCTGGGCGAGGGTTCAGGCTGCGAGAAGTCAGTAGTGGCAGAGAGTGAAATGAATATGGAAAGCTTTGAGTGGTTACCATTAAGGCAGCAGTGAAGAAGGGGAGGGGTGAGAGTGTTAGTGAATTTGCTTTAGGGCGGGAGAGAGGAAAGGGAGGGCTGAGGTTTTTGTCGTGGTGAGGAGTAGCATGGATTTTGAGGGGCTGGGGGAAAAACTATAAGACAGTCTCTTGCTTGACAAAGTTGTTCTACAACGAAAGCTTGCAAAAAAATTAAATAAATGAATTATTCATTTAAATTGCACGATTGTTGATTTAAATTTTTAAAAACTTTAATACATTCTAATGCGTGCTTCAAAGATGTTGTCAATTTGCTGACACACACACACACACACATATATATATATACATATATATATATATGTATATATATATATTACTTTTATGTACGTATAAAATTAATAAACGCCCTATTAGTGCAGTTCCAACGAGAGAAAAGTATATATGTAATGGAGCAAGGCTACCAACATTTGTAAAATGTTTTTTTTTTAACCTTTAACACATTTCCTCAAATGAAACAACACTCTTTCAAATCGAAACACATTTCTTCAAATGGATTTACATATTTGATGAGAGCGGACCACCGCTTGAAACGCGTTATATGAAATTATAAAATGATAAAATAACAAAATAATGAATAAATGTTGAAAAAAACATTTTACAAATGTTGGTAGCCTTACTCGTTTACATATATATATATATATATATATATATATATATATATATAAAGGAAAAAAGTTTATTGATATATTCCTTGTTTAAACTACTTGATGATTCAATAAATATTGTTCTTTTTCCAATTTTTATTCTCATCATTCATTTCATTTTATAATTGTTCCATCTTGTATATTGATCATTGATTTTTTATGATAGGATTATTTTAAAGATATATATATATATATATATATATAATTAAAAACGCAAACACTGGAAAACTTAATAACTCAACGTTTCGCCCAACTGTTACGCGGGCTTTTTCAAGAGAGAAAAATGCTAAAAGCGGCAAAGATTTTCGCTCTTGAAAAAGCCCACGCAACAGTTTGGCAAAACGTTGAGTTCTTAGTTCTTCCGCTGTTTCCTTTTTAAATCATACCGTCGAATTATTTTATCCTTTCATCTATATATATATATATATATATATATATATATATATATATATATATATATACATATAAAATTAATGCTAAAAAAAATTTGAATGAAATGCAATATTTATTACATCACCAATTAGTTTAAAAAATGAATATATAAACATTTTTTCTTTTCTTTAACAGATGGATTTTCAAAAATAAGCTTTTATCATCAGAGTAAAATTAGAAGAATAACTCAGTAACATGTCTAGTACTGTTTAGCAAATATTTGAAAATATAAAAAAAAATATGTAAAAAATAAATCATCCTCAATGAAGAAAATAAAATGTCTATGTAAAAATATCCAAATAATTAGATAGATGAAACAGATATAATTGAAAACGTAGAAATGAGGGATATAGATGGTGAATAGAAGATTGGAGATGAAAACAAACCAGTGGAACATTTCAACCATTTGTTTTTGTGTGAGTCAGCGACATCGAGGAATACGTTTTGCCAACATTATTAGTCGTTTCGGGCCTTTTCTGGAGGTCAGCTCAACGAAGTTACATTAGGTTCGTTGGATTTCTGTCAAAAATCGTGTATGAAAGGGGTTTTTTTTAGCATTAATTTTATATATATATATATATATATATATATATAGATGAAAGGATAAAATAATTCGACGGTATGATTTAAAAAGGAAACAGCGAAAGAAAAGCCTGTTAAATAAAGGAAAGAGAAGGGGAAAGAAAAACAGGGTAGTTATATCGAATCACCCCCGTCTCACAACCGGACTACAAACTGTTTTTTTTTTCTTACATATTTTTGGCCGTTAAAACGAATTATTTAACGTCATCGCAAATTAATAATTTACAAGATATTTACATTTTAACTTTTTCGTGTCTTAAAAAACTCTAATTTACTTTTACGGCCATGAAAGGAACATAAAGTGTGGGTTAAGTGGCAAGGTATTCGGCCACGGTATCTCTAGCTTCCTTTCCACCTATTTGTTTGTGATGGAACTTTAGTGAAAGCCAGCTTCCACACCATTTTTTGAAAATGGAAAGCTCTATCCCCCCTTGTCCGACAAACAACGTGCCGTTAAGCCTGAACCGGAAGTTGAATCCTCGGACGACTAATGAGGTAAGTTTTTTTTTAGTTAAGAGGTGTGTCCAGGTTATGTTTATAGTTTAGTTTTTTTTTCTAGGAGCGTAGGGTTTCTCCTGTAGCAATTGAGACGAAAACAAACACTTACCAGCTTCAAAGCGTATTAGATGATTCGAGTGTAATACAACTGTTTTCCAAAAAAAAAAAAACTCGTGTTCATACTGACAGCTTTTTATAATTACAACTTAAACGTGTGCAACTAATTTGCATGTGTACAGACCAACTGACTTAAAAAACAAAAACAAATACAGATTAAAAAGAGACGGTGTAGTCCAATTTTTGACAGATGAAAGAAAAGTATTAGATAAAGCCAACCTTTAACTCATGCTGTCTCTTTTCGGCCTTGTGTCACATTTTATGTATACTTATTTATATGCAAATAAATACTGCCGTGAAAAAGCGTTAGTGTTGGAAATGTGTCAGTGTTTATAAAGGAGTTCTTTCTGAAGTTTGGACCACCATTGTAACCTCATTACGGATACAGGAGATTTACATGCCTTGACATCATATAACGTTTCAAGCAAACTACTTATTTGCAGCGCGTTCTAGGCTAAAATCGTTCCCAAGGTACTAAAAAAAAAACAACAACAATAAAACCACCCCCATACGATCCAATTTGAGACAGGAGTGATTCTATAAAATTACCGAAAACCGAACCAAAAAAGGGAACAATTTTCTGTCGCTGAAATTCAGCGCAGATATTAATGGGGTAGGAGGGGGAAGGACCTGATTAATGAAACACTTTTAAAAAATTCAAATCTTCCTTTAATCTCCTATTCCCTCCCTCTTTATCCCTCATGTCTATGTTTTCAAATACAAATATTCACAAAACAAAGTAAGCAATTACAACGAACAATTAGTGTCTGACGTCACGGATCACGTGTCACCCGGTTATTAATAACATTCTGCTGATGTTTATATTGCTTTCACACGTTTGGCTTTCTTTCCGTTTCTATCGTAAAATGTCAATTTGTGTTTTTCCAATCTGTCAAATGTGGACAGTCTAAATTTACTCGCGTCTCGTTCAGCTTCATTGTATTTTGTGTTATTTAGTTTTTCATCGGCTCCATTCAAATTTCCTGCCCTTTCTTTATCCATAAATGTTTCTCGACATTTCTATTTATTTATTTGTTTACTTACTCTCGTTTAAGGTGGTGAACTTGGACAGGTCACTTATTTCCCATTTTTAGTTTCACATTTACATTCCTCACATTTTATATATTTTTATATTTCGCCCTTTGTTAATTGAGTTTAGGTATTTATCATCCCTCACTTCATTCTTTCTTTCTTTCTTTTTTCTCTGTATTTGTTTGTTTCTTTTTTTTTTACTATTCTTTCTTTCTTTCTGTCTTTTCCCCTCTTTCTCCTTTCCCCTCTCCTTTTCTCATTATTATTATTATTATTATTATTATTATTATTATTATTATTATTATTATTATTATTATTATTATTATTATTATTATTATTATTATTATTTATTATTATTATTATTATTATTATTATTATTATTATTATTATTATTATAATATGTCTCTTCTTTTCTCTTTTATCCACTTCCTATCTTTTTTTCCTCTTCTCCCTCTCATGTGTCCATATGATCCCAACTTATTTCTTTCTCTTTTTAACCTTTCCCCTCTCTTTTCTCTTACTTTTCTCTTTTATTCACTTTCTTTGCTTCTCCCCTTTCCCATTTCTCCTCTCCCTTTCACGTGTTCTTCTTATCTTCACTTCTTTCTTTCTCTCTCTCTTTCTCTTTTTACCATTATCATATCTGCCTCTTCTTTTCTTTTTAATTCATTTTCTTTCATTTTCCGGTGCTTTGTTACATTAGGACACGAGCTAAATTGACACCGTCGTTAGGGTTAGGGTCAGGGTCAAAGTGGAGGATAATGCTAGGGTTAGGGTTTAGGGTTAGAGTCATGGTCAAAGTTAGCGCGGGTCCTAATGTAACACAGTACCCCTTTTCCTTCGCCTCTCCCCTTCATATCTTCATAAGATCCCGACTTCTTTCTTTCTCTATTTCTCGTTTCCCCTCTCTTTTCTATTTTATTCACCACTTTCATGTGTTCCTCCTATCCTCACTTCTGTCTTTCTGTCTCTCTTTCTTTTTCTCTCTTTTCTCTTCTCTGATTCCCATTATTATATCTGCCTCTTCTTTTCTCTTTAATTAATTTCCTTTTCTTTTTCCTTTTTCTACCCCCTCTTTCATGTGTTACTCCTATCCCCACTTCTTGCTCTCTTTCTTGATTCCTTTATTCTTTCTTGTTTCGTTTCCATTTTCTTTCTTTCCTTTGATTTTTTCTCATATTCTTTGCCTATTCATTTTTTCTTTCTCGTTTTCATTTTCTCTCTCTTCTTTTTTTTTTACCTTCGTTTGTCCTATTTCTGTCTTTATTCCTTTGATTTATTTTCCTTCCTTGTTTTTTCTGACTTTTATTTTGATCTCGCACTTTCTATCTATCTCTGTTTTTCTTTCTTTTTACGTTTGATCTTGTGAAGTATTTCTCCTTCGTAATTTATCTCTTCATCTAATTCGACCTTCTAGCTTTTAGATGCGACCTGCAATTCTATCAAATGTTTTGTCCGTCAGACTTAAGTTTCAAACAGCATTTTCTACCATTTAACGTGAAAATTATATATACAGGGTGTTGCAGCAAAATGAGACATTTGATATAAAGTAAACGATCTACCAGAATGTGCTGAGGATCGCAGTGGAGTCCTGGATGGACGAGATCGCCGCCGGACGCCCCTACGTCTTCCAATAGAACTCTGCTCCTTCACACAAAGCCAAGACGACCCAAGCGGGGCTGCTCAACAATATTCCTCATCACTGATCGCCAGACTTGTGGCCGCCCTTCTCACCCGACTACAACCCTCTTGACTATTTCTTCTGGGTCGTAAACGAAGCCAAGACCAACACGCACGCTCACAACAGGGTCGACTTCTGAAAGCAACCATCGTGGAGTCGTTTGCTGCTATAGACAAGAACAGAGTCGCCAAATCGTGTGGCTCATTTCGCGTCCGCCTTGAGATGGTCGTCTCCATCAGCGGCGGTTACATTGAAAAATAATGTAGTATGTAAATCTAACTGTTGCTAAATAAACTCTCGGGTCTCTTGATATACAATTTCTTTTTTTATTGCCTATTTCGTTTTTCTTTTGTCAAGTGTCGGATTTTGCTACAACACCTTGTATAATATGAGGTTAAGATAATTTCATGTTAGTACGTACATTATCACACACGGCCGTTTTTTAAAAGATGGGATCGTCCGATCGTCGAAGATACAATACAAAAAAAAAAAAATTAATAATTAAAAAAAAATCATCTAATGCCGCTGTTGTGTCGAACGTAAAACTCAAAGTAAATGCACTTTCTTGCACTTCAAGCTAAGATCAAAATGTAGTATCTGTTCTATCGAAAGATGGGGCAATAATATCGTGGGGGTCTGCGTTCGTCCCGGACATCTGTAGAATGGAAATATGTTACAAACTCTTACAAGTGTTTTGGGGATAGCCCCCTCCCCCATAAACAGATATATTCTGAAACTGCATTAAGCAAAGTATTTAGATATGTATGTCTCAGTTTAAACAAAGGTGATACAATAATATCGTGTGGTATGCGTTCCCGCCGGAAGATCATATAATGAACATATTTTACAATTGTGGAATTTTCATGGTCCTCCTAGTCTATAGAATAATACGCTAAGCTACTTCATGTTCGTACGTACGTTATAACTTTTCGCACGCATATAAAATCAGATCGCTCGATCAGCAAAGATAGCAATTGGTACGTAAAAAGATTATGATTTTACCCATTTAAAATAAATTGTTACAAAATCAAATTATGTCGCGCCATCGACTTAAAACAGTACAATTTTAAAGAAATCCGTTTCAAAGAGTAACATTCGTTTATTTGATTTGAAGACGATTTAACTGGCATTTATATTTACAATAAGAAAACAGTTTTAAAATGAAGTCAATTTGAATAATTTTAAATAAATAAAGAAGAAGCAAACTCGTTTTATTTAAATTGTATTTAACTTACAATGACAATTAATTTTACGATAAGAGTAATATTTTTCTGAATATTGTTGACCCTGATGATTATTAATAGTTCCATATTTTTATTAATAGTAAATATACGAATTTATGTAGAGTACACCGTGGAATTTCTTCTTGTTGTTTTCACTAGGGGTTCTCACACGGGTCATTACCAGTGATCGCGCACTGGCAACAACAAGTGGTTTTCCCTGGAGTCTGAGTGTACCCTCTGCTTTTGTCGACCACCGTTGCAAATAACTTTTCGTTTTCGCAACAGCCGTATGGCATTGGGAATTTACTTACCATATTTACCATGTCTTCCTTATTGGGGAATTACATGCCTTCTGTTATTTCTGATTTTCACCTTTTCATCTCAAGTAGGTAACATTTTGCCCTAACTCAATTGCGTCTGAGATGGGTATATTTGTTTATGACATGATGCTGTCTTCTAGACATGCGAGTAAATCGAACACACACATATTTGAAGACACACATATCTAAAACAATAGCTGAATCCTTGGAAAATGACCCCGAGTCTGTAGTAAAATGGGGCCATAAATGGATGGTTACATTTAATGCTACCAGGACAAAGCTAATTTCCTTTAACAATTAAAAGATACCTTTCCGACCACGGATTGCCATACCTGATAGTACCTTTCCATTGAAATAACGATAGAGTAGAAAAAGACTAGTAACGCATTTTTTGTGGGAAATGAGTTGTAGAGAACAGAAGAGGTCACGCCCTACTAGATTTCTAAGTCGATTTTGTACTTTGCCAAGACAAAGAAAGAGTGCTGTCAGCTGCACCTCCCCAGATATGTCAGTAGTACTCCAGCTTAGGACAATTGCATCAGGAGTCAGGTATTTTCTAGAGCGGTAGCAACATATTGCGTATATGTCTTCAATTTTCTATCTGGGATGAACGTCAGTCCTAAGAGCTTATTAAAAACAATGTGCTTTTTCAAGGAGAGGGGCATTCATTTCGGCTGGGGTAAAAAAAAGTACCCGAGCGTTAGTAATGAAAGGAGAGTAGTCTCGTCTGAGAGGTGTTAAAATAATAAGTCACCTTTCCCTATTGTAGCACGTGCTCCAGACCCGAAGAGAAATAATCAGCAAGATTTTGATCACCAATGCTTTTCGGTGTGCTGCCATAGACAGTTGTGCTGTATTCGTAGGCGTCAACAAATAATGTCAGAATATAATTTGAAAGATTGTTAATGAAGATCAGTAAGAGGATTTGGCCCAGAATAAATCCTTGTAACACACCGGCTCCTTAGACTTTCAGCACTATTCGTCTCCTTCGCTAACTGTTGAAAATCACTTAGCGTTATTGCAACAGCCGTTTAAGATTAATTTATCGCCAACAACGACCACCGGCTTTCTGCGAAATTTGAGAGTCAATAAGCCTCCCACATATTCTAGTATTCTACACGCTTTTCCTGTGAAGGTCTGGATGGTGCTTCCTTTCCTCCGTCTTTCCATCCTCTTTGACCCTTCACGCCAATTTTGTGTCGTACAAAACGAGACTGTTGTCACCACTTTTTTCTTAATAATAAATAATCCACTGGGAACCATGCAAATGCCTGCACTTTGGAAACAGGGATCAGATTATGAGATTTCTGGCAGTTTCAGTTCCCTCAGATTTGTATAATGTTCTTTCTCTATTTTTTTTTCTATTTTTAGTTCCACTTTGTTTGTCGACGTTACCTGGTTAAGTTTGTTGGTTTCTGCACACGAGGATGTTTCTTAATATTTCAGTTGTTTTCATCACTGCAGCGCGTTGTATAGTGTCAATGCTACAATTGATTCCAATTTATCTTAGTCTTTATAGCAGGTTTTTTCGTAACTGTTGCTAGTGCCCCTACAATTACTGGTATTATAGTAGTTGTTCTCATGTTCCTTGTTCCTTTCAGCTCGCTTGCAAGTTCCATATATGTGTTATTAGTTTTTTATTATCTTCCTTGATTTTCATCCTGTGAATTGCTGCGATAGTAAAATCTACTATTTGGCAAGTTTTCTTTTCTTATTGTTATTTATTATCACGTCCGATCTCCTTGCTTGGATGAGTTTATCGGTTTGTACTTCCATCTCGCAAATCTGTCACCAATTTGTATCTGTACCATTTGTCTGTATGTTCAAAGTGGTTTTCTGTTCTGTTTGGGCTAGTTTGCTGCATTGTCCATAGAGTCTACAATTACTGTTTTCATAGCCTTTATATAGTTCGTTCTGATCGCGTTGTTTTGTGCGACTGCCAGTAGCGATTCTGTTTCTCTATTCAAATATCAGTTTCGTAGTAATGTCCATGTCTTTTATGTGTCTCTTCATTTGTCATTTGTATAAATTATCAACGTAACTGCTTTCCCTTTCCAATTTGCTTTTGTCGGCTTTCTTTTTCATGTTTTACTGCTCTCTGTATTCTTCATTTTACAGCGGTAATCAGCCTTTCTGTACATTAGGTTATGTATTTTTCTAGTTCTTTTAACGTATCATCCATGCAGTCTTGTATACTTACCAGTATTTCACTCTCTCTCCATTTTTCATATAGTCTGTCAGTATCATGCTTCGGGCGCAGTGTATTGTTCATGGTGATTAGTTTACTAGTTCTTTGATCCAGGCACCAGTTCTGCTTTCGTCCAACCATTCTACTGTTTCAGAAAGTGTCTCTCTTGGCGCAATCCTCTACCTGTATAAAAGCCAGATACACCTTAAGATAGAGTACTGTTGCCATATCTAGGGAGGTGCCGCCCACAGCACTCTTTCCTGCCTTGACAGAGTACAACATCGACTTCGAAATCTAGTGAAGGATGCCCCCTTCTCTTCCTTACTATCTCTTTCTCACAGAAGAGACGTTGCTCGTCTTTCTTTAATCAATCGTTATTTTCATGGTAGATGCTCGACTGAGCTTCAATCTCTGTAAAAAATTCATATATATATATATATATATATATATATATATATATATATATATATATGGGAAGAGAAGGATGAAGGTAATCCGACGTGATGGGAAAATGAAAAAGGAAAACCAAAAAATGGATGTTTTTTTATGTGTACATCAACGTTTCGTCTTTATTTATAAGACTTCATCAGGATGATAAAATAGAGAAAAAATGTCATGCAAGTACAGATACATGTAGGGTAGACATATTGGGAGGAAAAATAAAATGAAATAATGGCCCCTACTGGGTGGACGTCCGTACTTGTTGGAGAAATAGAAATGAATGTTCATTTCTATTTCTCCAACAAGTACTAGCTTTCGAAATCGATGTTATACTCTTGTTAAGATAGGAAAAAAGTGCCCTGACCGATTCCTCCCAGCAGTTACTGTTTCCCCTCTTTTTGTCTTTCTTTCTATTTTCCCGTTTTCATTTCCCACCATTAAAAAAATTCTTTCTTTTATTTCTACCTTTACTTTCTTTGAATCTTTATATTTTAGATTTCTGGACTATTTCTTTCTTTTATTTCTTTCTTTTTTAATCTTTCAATCTAATTCGACCGATACATCTTTGAAAACCTCTCATGCTCACATCTTTCTTTTCATCATTCATTTTAACTCTCTTTAACTGGATGTGGCGATGGTGAAGAATATATCGACGTGGATTGACGACCTGGACGTCTCAAGTTCGAATCCTGTCGGTTATTGCACCAATGTCACAATGTATGTTCGTAACTTTCACGTGATTCATCCTGTGAGAATATCTGATGCACAAAAGAACTAGGGGAAACCAGTGCCAACAACGGTAAAAAAAGTCGTCGTATGATGTGGATTCATACGAATTTACTTTTTCTTATCCTCTTCAACTTCTAATTAAATGCAATTACTTTTTTCTTCTTCTTTATATGCTATCGGGTTGAGGTATGGTTCTGTTCACTCCTAGGAGGTTCACCGTCCCAGGTTTTATCTGCTCGCTAAAAAGCGGTTAGTTGATTGCTAATCGCCTAAGGCGTCCTTACCGGGGAATGACGACGGTGAAGCTAGGGGATTTTTCGAAGGCCACAGCGGACTAGCTTTACAAAACCACGCCTAACCTTGTGTCTAATCGCCCGCAGAAGTTGTAAATAATGCTTATCTCTTTAGTCTTTTTCCTGTTCAGGGCATGGCATTTAAGTTTATCCGGTCGTAGATACACCACAAATAGCTATTTAACATTTTGTAAGGACGTGAAGTCATAAAGGTCTTTCTATCAAGAACGACTGGATCCAGTGTTGATATACCGTGAAACAAAACAACCAAGCAACATGAAAGAATTGCTGGAAAAACAAAATAAATAAACTAAAGTAGACGCTATAATAATTTTCCCTAAACGTGTTATGTTTTTATTTACTTGTACACACCATTATACAAGAGAGAGAGAGAGAGAGAGAGAGAGAGAGAGAGAGAGAGAGAGAGAGAGAGACGGATGACTCATCCCACGACACCTAGTTCCATTGTGCGTGCCTGCCCCTCCCTATTGGGGACGGCACCCGGCCACTTCTTTCCTACTTGAAGTCTCGTCAGCTAAAAGGGCTAAAATTTGAGTCCGAAAATCACAGGGTTTTATTTGCTTCACTGACCGTTGGTACTTTCCGCTAGGTTGTTGTTCCTACACGCAATACACCACAAGCAAGAAAACACGTACAACTTGCTTTTGGTTGTAAACAAGGTTTTTTCTTGTTTTATTTGTGAACATGCAGACACGGGATTCGATTTTCACTCGACAATCTGCGAAGCATTGTGGGAATTCACGCAGTATATTTAACAGCCAAGCACAAACAAAATATACAACAAATAACTTTTACCAAACGCAAAAAAATAAATATTCTATTGACTTGTATAATTCTAAAGTGTGAAAACTGATGTCAAGATTTATTATCTCTAAATTTGTAATCGTCAATTTCACTTAGCAAAACAAGAGTTAATGAAAAATGACAATCATTTTTTTTTGCAGATTATCGCTAAAAAGATAGTAAAGAAAGGCTTACCTTACCACTAACCATATCCGGAAGTGCCAGTCAGACTTAGGGTTAGCTGTTACGTAAGTAATAAAAAACTATTTTTAAGTAAGGAAACACCAACAAGTACACATATGTGTCGGCAATATGGATTTTTAATGTCGCCGAAAGACAGATATCGACGAGATCTTATATTGAAATAATTTTTTTTAAAAATTGAAACAGTTTAAAAATTTAAACTATTCAGGTCAATAAAAAATTGATTTTTCTTGCGTTTGGTAAAAGTTATTTATTGTATATTTTGTCTGTTAACTATACTGCATGAATGCCGAATTGTGCAATATATTTCCCAAATTCCTAACTGGCTACG
>OY744519.1:89719395-89781895 GCA_963556195.1 Sepiola atlantica | reverse complement strand
TATATATATATATATATATATATATATATATATATATATATATATATATATATATATATATAGAGAGAGAGAGAGAGAGATGGAGAGAGAGAAAGAGACGGATGACTCGTCCCGCAAACACTTCTTTATATTGTGCGTGTCCGACCCTCATTGGTGACGACACGCCGGGAACGTTTTTCCTGCTTGAAGTCTCGCCAGCCAAGAAGCAAAAAATATCCGTCCGAAAGTCACGTGGTTCAGTCGGTTTGCGTCTGAGATTACTCCTGACCCTTAAGTGTCACTCAAACTTTTCTTTTCGAAACTCCATCGGGTGCTTGTTGATGACAGCCATTGGTTCTCTTTTGATTTGATTGACAATAAACCTCCTCAGGATCCGACTACTCAGCGTAAATTTTCAGTCGAGGTCTGGGTGGTGCTATCCCTTCTTTGTATTTCTATACTCTCACGTCTTCCAGACCCATTGTCTGTGATACCAACCGATGTTGGTGCTACTGCGTTTTGACTTGTTTTCTTTGAAAGGAGTTGTGTTCTTCATATATATAGTAGTCGCAGTCCTCCTCCTCCTCCTCCTCCTCCTCCTCTTCTTCTTCTTCTTCTTCTTCTTCTTCTTCACAAGGAGTTCTCACACGCCATCATCAGTAATTTCTCACTAGCCTTAACTAGTGATTTCTGAGTTACGCAAAGTATTCCCAGATTTCTAGCGCCTTTTTCAATAACCATTGCAAAAGATTTTGCGTTATCGCAACAGGCGCTTAGCATGGATTTCTCGCTGACCACGACTATTGCTCTTCTCTGGGCTTTGGGTGGCATAAAGCATCCCCTATGTCACAGAACTCTCCGCATCCTTCCAGGATCTGATTAGTGCTCTCCTACCTCGATCTTTCTATCCTCCTTGTCCTTTCACAACAGTTTTGTGTGGCATCAGCTGAGGCTGGTGCCACCTCATGTAGGTGTGTTTTCCCCTTACTTCGACCCCCTTTCCATTTATCTGTGGCTGACCAGTGTTTGTTGGCTATGTGGGTTACATTCAAATACTTTCCTTAACATTTCGGCTGGTTTCATCATTGCCGCTTGTTTTATTGTTTCCATCTTCCTTTTGATTCCAATTTCTCCTAATCATTTTTTCCAGGTTTTTCGGGACTCTTTCTAATGCTCCTGCAATTATTGGTACTATGTTTATTTTCTTCATGCTCCATACTCCTTTCAGTTCTCTAGAAAGTTTAATGTATTTGCTTTGTTTTTCTGTCTTCTTTTGTCTTCATTCTATATTCTTTTGGGACAGCGAAATATACGATTTGGAAGGTCTTTTTAAATTTTTTTATTGACTATTATCACGTCGGATGCATTTGTTTGTTTTTACCTCCATGTACCTGAGGATTTTGTGATTTTCGTTTTCCAATAGTGTATCCGGCTTGTGCTTGTACCATTTCTCTGAGTGTTCAAAGTGCAGGCATTTGCATGGTTCCCAGTGGATTATTTATTATTAATTCATTGTAGTCTCAACTTTTAGATGCTTTTAGTTGGATTTTATTTTGAACATCAGGTCAATTCCCTTAACTTTAGACATTAAAACTGTACCTGAACACTCTCGTTGTTTCTAACAGGCAAGCCTTTGGGAGAATTGGAAAATAAATTGTCTCGTCAATCTGTTTAAGGCATATATGGTGGCTTTTAGTCATGGTTCCAAGCATTCCAATTACAACGGGCATCACCTTGACTTCTTTACATTTCCATAGTCTAACTAATTCCCATTTTAGATCTTGATATTTTTTTCATGTTCTTTCTCCTGTACTCTGACATCGGAGGGGCAGGCTATGCCAATGATTAAGCATGCTCTCTTGTTTTTGTTTATTTGAAATGTTCAAGAACCTTATCAGTTTGTATGCACATATTCCAATAGAAGTTTGAGATTGTCGTTCTCCTGTGCCACCTCTGGCTTATGCTCATACCACTTCTCATTGTGGTCCAATTCATAAAGTTTGCATATATTCCAGTGTATTACCTGAGCGGCTTTGTCGTGTCTCCATTTTTCATATATTTATATTGATGTTGTGCTAGCATGGGGTATTCTGATACATTTAAATAGTTCACAGGGGATTATTATTATTATTATTATTATTATTATTATTATTATTATTATTATTATTATTATTATTATTATTATTATTATTATTATTATTTAAATGCAGTTTACTTTGGTTTTAATAACCTTTGTGACGTAATTCTGTTGCGATACAGACACAGACGACAAAGACGGCGTGGCGCTTCATACCCCGACTCTCACCCACCTCTCCCGAAAAAAGAAAGAAAGAAAAAAAAGTGGAACAGAATCGAGGGAGAGGTTATGAGATCAATTCCCCTCTAGAGTGACGTAAGTCACGGCGGAGTAATATATAATCGGGTTTAGGAGCGAAGTAAACGGCTAAGCGCCGCCCCATCCGTCATACAAAACGACTTGCCAGTTGTAGTCATAAAATCAACAAAAAACATATTATCAAGCGTTCAGAGTTTACTTGGCCCCAAACAATATGGCTGGCGCTGCGTTGACAGATTTACTGAAGTGTAAGATGGCGTCGTTACTAAAACCTCAATGTCTTTCAATCAAACCGTTTTCTGTCTCAACGCTCCTACCCCACATTTCTCTTCTAACATGTTCGTAAAAGAACGGGGGAAAGAGGGTATAACGAAAGGAGAAGAGAATGATTTACGCGAAAAGAACTGGTATTTTGTAAGATGCACCCATTCAATTTGCACGTTTAGCGATTAAAATGTCATTTTGAACTTAAGCGTGGCAGACTAACCGATGGACACAAACACTTTTGGAGATAAGTAGACGTATATATAAATGTATTTTCGACATTAAACTTGACCAGCCGACCGGTGGATTTACATACTCTTATAGAGATCAGTGGACGTATAAAAACATATCATTTTAAACTCAAGCATGGCAGACCGATCGATCGAGGGAGCGAGACTATTATAGAGATGAGTGGACGTATCTACGAATGTAATTTCGACCGATGAACGCACAGAAACATTTATGGATATGAGTAGACGTATATACAAGTGTCATTTAGACGGACAGAGACACTTATGGAGATAAGTGGACGTATTTACGAATGTCATTTCGAATGTAAGCGTGGCTGACCGAGCGATCGACAATCAGAGACTCTATCAGAAATAGGTGGACGTATATAAAAATGTAATTATGAACGTAAACTTGGAAGACATAGAGATGGATGGAGAGAGACACTTATGGGGATGAGTGGACGTATCTACAAATGTCATTTCGAACGTAACCATAGCAGACAATGATGGACGGAGAGAGATAAGTGGACGTATATACAACTGTATTATTGGACGTAAGCTTGGCAGACATACTGAAGGACGGAGACAGACTCTTATGAAGATGAGTAGACGTATCTAAAAATGTCATTCCGAATGGAAGTGTGGTTCATCGAACGATCGGCAGACAGAGAGTCTTATTGAGATGAGTGGACGTATCTAAAAATATTATTAAGCGTTCAGAAGTGCCTTCCCCCAACAATATGACTGGCGCTGCGTTGACAGATTTACTGAAGTGTTAGATGGCGTCGTTACTAACACCACAATGTCTTTTGAACAGAAGGAATATTTTCTTCTATTTGGTGTGATTACTATTTAAAAATATATGTAGATTTTTATACCTCGATTCAGCTCTGTAGAGTGAGGACGAAACCGTTTGGATGGTTTCTTTTGTCTAGTTTTGAAATGATAAATAGAAAAATTTGTCTTCCCTGCATAATTGCAATAACAGAATCTATTTCCGAAGTTTGTAATCATTCATTAGCATTTGATAAATCTATATTTGATTCTAGCTAGCTAAGTTTTCGTTTTTTTCTTCCGCCATTTTTTACAAGTTTAAAATTATTTCGATTTAGTTTATTTCAGAAAATACTTATTCCAACTAGATAGATGGTTACAATGGAGACATTTCCCCATGCTTAATCTAAACATCAGCTTCAGGTTACGCCATTAATTAAAAAATTGACATGGCTAAATTTCAGCTATCTGATAAACGATTATACGTGTTTAAGATTAACATTAAACTATTTATTACTTAAAATTACTTGTATATCATAATAGTATGTAAACTAATTTTATTTCTAATACTTAAATAAATGTTGTTTCACTAGAATACTACAAGCGGCAGTACTATCCTAACAATGTCGTACACAGAATCGGTCGAAATACTCTATGTATTAATGACATCTTGTTCTGTATATCTATTTGCCACCCCACGAGGGAAAAGTTAGACACAATGTCATTTTCTTATATACGATCTTTTATTTTCAGTTTAAAAACAAAACACATATTCAGACAACCTTTATAAAATGATAAGCTTTTCGAAATTTTGGAGTTAATTTCATTATGAAGATACATACGGTACTTTATTTATCTGATGCTTGCACTATTATAACAACTATCATATAAATATATAAAAAGCGTAAACGTTGAAAACGTTTTGTACATTATATAGATATATTTTTGTTTAAATTAAACTAAACTATGATTTGAAGGAATACAATAAAGTAAAAGCAATGAGGGAAATATTTTCTCTGTTGACGGAAACAACGGACTCGGCACTGGCACTTTGTTACGTGGTATAGTTTTCTCAGGTGACACCTTATTTAACGCAATAACGTGGTTGTCACTAGATCTTTATCATATAGTAGACCTTTTTCCAACACCACTGTTTTCAATACTGATCTTTGGAACAATGTTGCTCGCCACTAGAACTTCTTTACGTAGTATACTTTTTTTCAAGCAACACCAGTTTTAATACTGATCTTTATCGCAAATGATCTTTGACCCTCGAGTGCTAAAACGCTACAATATTTAATTATTTATAAAAATATTAGATATAAAATGTAGCACAACCCTCTTGACGACTTCTATTAACCCCATCTATTATGAATATCAGAGCACGTCAATCACACGCAGTCGATACGCGTAAACACCCTTCTTCCGGTTTCGATCTGTTCTTTCTCACATCCAGGTTCTACACGCCTAGCAAAGAGGACTCTTTTATGGTGGCGATAAGATAAGTGAAGACTATTTTCACCACTCGATCCAGGTTCTTGCTAATCATGTCCGCCACATGTTTTAAACAATCAAGAAATGTTAAAAAATACAAACTTCTTCAGGTATGTTTTATCAAGAGGATATACATACGATATTTAATTTTGACATTTTTGGCAAAAGTATCACTTAAATACTATTTCGATATAGGCCCAGTCAAAAAAAAAGAGAAAGAATCGACGTTTCTTGCGTTAACACGTGATTTTAATTAATATATAGAACTACTTTTGTTACAATTTACAAAACACCACAGGCAAAGCATGTTTTCACAATAACCGACATCCTGACTGATATAAAATACTATATTTTGTGTGTGCGGGATCTAAGTTTTATTATGACGATATAGATGATGTTAAATTTCCCCAAATATATGAAATATATCAAAATCGATGTCTTTTTACAAAACGAAAACATTATAAATGTATTCCATCGTTGCCTAATGCTTTCTAGTTTGCTATTTTAAAAAAAAGTTGTCTTGAGCGTTTAAAATTTTTTTTTTTATTAATTTCGGGTTCTGTCCTTTCTTCAATTTCTTGAAGCGCTTCTTTCACTTTTGTTAGACATTCGGTATTTCTGTTGTGGTCATGTCGCTTTTTTGATATCTTGATTCTGTCGGGTCCAACTGTTCGGTTCTTGTTCTCTCTCCGTTTACTCTTTCTTTTTTCTCAATTTGTTTGTACTGTTTTAATTTGTATCTGTATCGTCCCAGCCTTCCTTCTTTTGCTACTATCTTTTGTTTTAGTTCTTAATGTTTCTTACATAGTTTTTTCTATGTGAGTCCATCGTTTCCTGTTTTTTCCATCATATTTACGACGTTAGATTCTTTTTGAACTTTGTTGAGCTGGGTTTCCAATCTAATTTCCTATCCAAGCTTTATCAGTCCATTCTTTTGGTGAGGTTTTGTTTCGATTTTTAGTTTTATACTTACTGATTTAGCCCCGTCATAAATTAAGTTGCTTTGGTCTGTGATAGTATCGGTTTAGATGTATGAAAGAAGTCTGTTCACTTTTTCTGTTTCTAATCTTAATTTCCTCCATTCTTTGTTCGTTAGGAATCGGAGTTTTATTATTCCTCGTGTGTAACATTGTTTGATGGTTTCAACTTCTGCCGCTTTTTCTTCAGTGAATTGTATGATTTTGTAGTTATGCTCTACTCCCAGTTTCAGTTTTATATATTGCCATCATTTATCTTTCGCTACATTTCCATTAGTTCTAGCTCTAGAACTAACCTCTCTTAATGGTATGTCTTACTTAATCTGCAATCATTTGTTTTGTGGAATGGAAGTCAGTAGACCTCCCCTATAGATTCGTTATGCGTTTTAGGTGTCCTCTTTGTGTTGGGATACTTTTGTAATAGCACTCCATTATCAGTCTATTGTCATTTGTGGTCCATTTCTTCTTCTTTTCTTTTTGGTTTGCCGCATCGTTAATTTCTACCTACCTGTGTTCGATCTGTATTATTGTTTTACCTGAAATTAGAAGGATTACTATCATGTATTAGCTCGATGGTATTCTTGTTCTTAAAATTATAAGGGCCAACATTCGCAGGATGCTGACAACATACCATTATATTGAACATAGAGGAAAGACCTGCCGATGATGACACTTAGATCTTTCTTCTGAGTCCCAGGGCTTTTATTTTGGTTTTGCATAATTTTTCATAGTTTTTTTTTGGCAACACCAGGTCTAGGCTTAATTTACCTATGATCCTATCACAGGAACAATGTCTATATCTCATTTTCATGGGATAGGGTGCACTATCACATGACATACAAATGTAGGGACAGTTACAACAACAACGAGACACAGCAAAACAGTCAGAAAAAACACACCTAAGTTTCTACTTAGAATAAATTTTCTAAGCTCCACCGTAATAGGTTTTACACCACAAATTGAGGAATGGGGTTAAAGCGCAGACAGCTTCCTTTTAACCTATTTATCGCTCTACACTGAAAAAATAACCCCCAATTAGCTTTCACACGCAAACAAATTCAAAGCATTAATTCAAACGACCAATTTCGCAACAGTATTTACACTTTACTATGGAGACTTACCAGACGTTTTGAGAAAGAAATTCAAACCAAATTTTCTAGTTTAAAATGAAAAACCTTATATTTACCGATCTCTTGTCTTTGGGGCATGTTATTATTTGGTAGGTTAAAGACTGGGAATGACAACTGTATTTATAAAAGCTTTTATTATTATTATTATTATTGTTGTTGTTGTTGTTGTTGTTGTTATGATGGTGATGATGATGATGATGATGATGATGATGATGATGATGATGATGCACTGACTATGATTCTCATACGGGTCATCATTGGCGATTGCTCACTGATAATAACCGGTATTGTTCTCTGATGTCTGAGTGACAACAGATTTCCTCAGATTCACAGTACTCTCCACCCCTTTCGATAACATTTGCAAATGACTTTACGTAATCGCAACAGTTGCTTATCATTGATTTCTCGCTGGCAACGACCTTCTCTAGGATTTGGGTCTGATTAGGTCTGTCCCTCCTTGGTCTTTCCATTCTCCTTGACCCTTCACGGCTATTTTATGTCGTATCAGCGGAAACTGGTGCTATAACATTGTTTTTTTTTAAGAGAGTGATATTTTATTAAATTTCTTGCAGCTTCAGTTCCCTTGGGTTCAACTGATGGTGTTCTTTCAATGTGTTCGTTTCATTTCTATTGCAACTTCTTTGTGGCTGATACAAATTCGAAGTTTATGTTGGTTGGTTTCCGCATTCGAGGATTTTCCTTAAGATTTCAGCTGTTTTCATAATTTCTGTCCGTTGTATGGACTCAGTTTTCCCTATGATTCCAATTTATCGCAGTCTTTTTTGATTATTTGTATTGTATTGACTTTCTTCACCTTCCATATCTTTTTGAGTTCTCAATGTATTCGCTTCATTTTTTCTGTTACCTTGATCTTCACTTTGGAGTCTGCTGGGACGACAACATATACGATTTAGTAGGTTTTCCTTTTATGTTGAAAATTATCACATCTGGTTTCTTTGCTTTGATTAGTAAATATGTTTATACGTCCATATCCCAGAGGATTTTGTTATTTTCGTTTTCCAGTATTGTCTCCGATTCCGCCTGTATTATTTGCATGCATGTTGAAAATGCCGTGTTTTGCATGGTTTCTAATGTACTATCTTCCCCAAAACAGCTGTCTCTGTTTTCTATTCTTTTTAGACTAGTTTGTTGTATTCACGTATGTGATTTACTGTTTCGTCTCTTTATCCATTTACTGTTTTCCTTATGTTTTATCTTATGTTTTATCTATTTTAGCTTTAATGTAGTTAATTCTAATCGCATTGTTCTGTGCAGATGTCACTAGCGTTTCTCTGTTCAAGTGTCGTTTTCATAGCCATGCCCATGTGTTTTCCTGTAATTCTTATGAATTGTCCATATAGCTGTTTTTCTTCCCACTTTTCTTGTCTTTGTGTTTCTGTTTTCGCTGCATCCTAAATTATTAATTTTGACGACATCCCTTGCTGTGTTCTGGGTTATGTATTTTTCCAATCCTTTTTTGTGTCTTCCACACAGTCTACTATACTTACCAGTCCTCTTTCCCCTTCATTGCTTTTCACGTAAAGTCTGTCAGTATCATCTTTCGGGTCTACTGCATTGTTCATGTGTTGCATAGCTCCCGGAATGGGCCGTAGCAGTTCTCGCTCCGTATACCCGTCCCGGAATGGGCCGTGGCAGTTCTCTTTTTTATACCCGTCCCGAATGGGCCGCGGCAGTTCTCGCTTAAACAACTGGTCATTTTTAACACCAAAAATGTATATGTTGCATACCTTTTAATTTCTCGTACCTTTACTTCTTCGTCGCGGAGGGGCGCCGTCTCGATGTCGTCTAGTGGTTGAATTTTTTCTTCTTTCTTTCTGTCGTGAACCTCGCCGTCCGTCGTGTCTGCAACAACACCTTTATAACACAAATTCACGAGGCAACAATCTTTTAAACTATCATTTGTTTATTTCAGGCGTCAGTTATCGTCGCCGCCGGAGATGTCTCACTCTCGAGGGAGAGAGACCAAATTACTACTTTATCGTAGTTAATTCCTAGCTTAAATCCTTAGCCATTCGAGGAGGGGGAAGAAGAAATCTCATGCCTGTATTCTCTTAGGGAATTTAATCCCCCTAATCCTGTTGAAGACTACATAGAGAAATCGTCCGTTCGGCCCGTTTCCAAAACCCAGACTGGCAAAACTTTGCTTCCTATACAAAAGCCTGTGACGTCACAGAGCCCCATATCGCAGGTGCACATTGACCCTTGATCTGAGGTCTCGTCGACGTGGTGACCCTGTCAGCGTATTTGAGCTCCAACCATGAGAGCAGCCCTATTCTGCACACGACTGTACGGGTCCACCCGCACTAAATCGCGCAAGCCAAACCAAACGATTTCCAACACATACGCCCACTTCAAGATGCGTCCGGCCCCACAGGGCCATTATCCAACACATGGTCAATAGTTTTCTTAGTCGTCTGGTCAAGGTGCTTAAGTTCTTCTTTTGCCCAGCCTATGAATGGCCCAGAGTATTTTAGTGATACTGCCCAGAAATTTATTCCTTTTACTGGATTCTTCCTATATAATTTAATTTCTAAGAGTTTTCTTTTTCTTCTTATGTATTCCTTTTCAATATTTTGTTTAATTTCTAAAGATTTGATGGTGTCTGCTTCCAGAACTCCCAAATATTTATAGTTATCTTGTTCGCCAAGTGTTCGCATCTCCTCTTGGTTGGGCAGTTCCATGCCCTCCGATGTCTGAAGTTTTCCCCTTTTCATCTCTAGCAGTGCACACTTTTCCATTCCGAATTTATTATTATTATTATTTGTACTAACTTGGAGTTCTCACACAGGTCATCGTCAGTGATTGATCGCGGATAATAACCGGTGGTGTTTCCTGGAGTTCAAGTGACAACAAGCCTCCCCAGATTTCCAGTACTCTTCACCACTTTTCGACTGCAAATCACTTTGTGGTATCGCAAAATCCGTTTGCCATTGATTTCTCGTTAGTAACGACCATTCGACTCCTCTGGGATTTAAGTGACAATAAATTTCCCCTTAGGTCCCAGTACTCTCCGCACTTTTCTAGTAGAGGTCTGGTTAGTGCTTTCCCTCATCAGTCTTTCCATCCTCCTTAACCCATCATGACTATTTTGTGTGGTATCAGCCGAGGCTGGTGTCATCACTTTTTGAAAGAGGGGGCAGTTTATACAATTTCTTGCTGTTTTTGTTTCTTGGGTTCATGTGGTTTTATTTTTTTTTACCTATTGTACCTTCCATGTGACTGGTTACCGTTCGTAGCTTATGTGGGTTGGTTTCCGTTTTCAAGGATTTTCCTTAAGATTGCAGTTGTTTTCATCTTTGTATGATCTCAGTATTCTCAGTATTCTCTTTAATTCCAATTTCTCCCAGTTTTTTCCAGTTGTTTTGGAACCGTTTAACGGGTACGATTATTAGTATTATAACAACTTTCTTCATGCTCAATATCCTTTTCAATTCTCTAGCAAGTTCCGTGTATTTGCTTCGTTTTTCGTCCCCTTGGGCTACACTCTGTGGACTGCTGTAACAGCAATATCTACGATTTGGCAGGATTTTTCCTTCATGTAAACTATTATGACACCCGATCACATCGCTTGAATGACTTTATCTGTTTGCACCTCCATGTCTCAGAAGATTTTGTGATTTTCATTTTCCAGTACTGTCTCTGGTTTATGTTTGTACCATCTGTCCACGTGTTCGAAATGCAGCCGTTTGTATAGTTCCCAGTGTATTGCTTTCTCCCACGCAGTTGTACTTATTCTTGTATTTTCTAAAGCTACTTTGCTGCATTCACTTATTATGTGGTTTACTGTTTCATCTCTTTGTCCACACATTCTGCATTTACTGTTTTTCGGGGTTTATAAATTTTAGTTATAATGTAGTTAGTCCTAATCGCATTGTTTTATGCAGCTGTCAGTAGAGATTCCGTTTCTCTATTCAAGTGCCCTTTTCTTGAGCATGCCCAGAAATGTTGGTGTGTCTCTTCTTTTGTCATTCTTATGAAACGATGAAACGTCCATGTAGCTGTTTATCTTCCCACTTTTCTTTTCTTGTCATTTTGTTTCTGTTTTCGATACATCCCGAGTTATTCATTGGGACGTTATCTCTTGCTGCAGTGATCAGCCTTTCCGTGTTCTGGGTTATGTATTTCTCCAGCTCTTTTTTGTGTGTCTTCCACACAGTCTTCTATACTTACCAGCCTCCCTCTTTCGTTTCTTTCACGTAGAGTCTTTCCGCATCGTTTTTTGGGTGTAGTGCGTTGTGCATGGTCATTAAGTTTTTAGTATTCTGGTCAAGGTGCCAAGGTTCTTCTTTAGTCCAGCCTATGAATTGTCCAGAGTATCTTATTAGTGTTTATCTATTTTACTAGATTTCTGATATATAATTTCGTTTTTAAGAGTTTCTATGCTCTTCTCAGGTATTCTTTTCCAATCTTCTCTTTCATTTCTATAGATTTGATTGGGTCTATTTCCAGAACTTTCAAATATATATAGCTATCCTTTTCGCCTAGCGCCTTCATCTCCTCTTGGTTGGGCAGTTCCATGCCTTCTACTGTCTCCAGTTTTCCCCCTTTCATCTCTAGCATCGCACACTTTTCCATTCCAAATTCCATTTCAATGTCCTGGCTGAAAATTCTGGTTGTATTTAACAGCTGTTCTAGTTCTTTTTTGAGTTTTGAAAATATCTTCAGGTCGTCTATGTACATGAGGTGGTTTATTCTTTGTTCTGTGTCTGTAAACTTGTATCCAGCATCACATTACCCGAGTATGTAGTTAAGTAGCATCATGGCTATGATAAATAGAAGTTGTAGTAAGAAGTCTCCTTGGAAGATATCTATTTGTATTTTTATCTCATGTATTGTCCTCCAGCTGCCAGTCCTAGTCTCCATGTTCCCATTGCTTTTTTAATGAGATTAATGATCGTTTTGGGTATTTTGTACGTTTTTAACATTAAATTATCCATGCTTGAATGATTCTGTCGTAGGCTTTCTTGTAGTCAATCCATGTCATAGATATGTTCCTTTTTCTGTTTTTTACCTCCTTCAGGACCTTTTGGTCTATGTATAGCAGATTATGCGTCCCTCTTTTCTCTTTCTGGCTTCCTTTTTGTTCGTCGGGGAGCAGTCCACGATTGTTCAGGAATTGGTGGATTTGTTTTCTCAGTTGTGCAGTTAGGATTTTCCACAGTTATGGTAAACAGGTTATTGGTCAGTATTATTATTATTTACTCACTAGGAGTTATCACACTGGTCATCGTCAGTGGTCACCCACTGCCGACAACCTGTGGTATTCCCTGGAGTCCGAGTGACAACAAGTCTCCTCAGGCCTCCGGTATGCTCCACCTCTTTTCGTTCATCACCGCTGATGACCTTGCGGTAATCGCAACAGCCACCTACCAAGGATTTCCCGCTGATAAGGGCCATTGGTCCCCTCTGGGGCCCGAGTAACCAGAAGCCTTCCCAAGGTCCCAGAGCTGTCCGCGCTCTTCCAGTGGTTTTGCGCTTTCCCTCCTCGACCCTCTGTCCATAATTTTTATTATTATTATTATTATTATTATTATTATTATTATTATTATTATTATTATTATTATTATTATTATTATTATTATTATTATTATTATTATTATAATATCTCTTCACTCTTATTTCTCTTTCTCTTTTTTATTTTAAAAAGATGTTAAAAAATCATTTCACCAGATGTCACTAATTTCTTCGCTTACAGCGTTACGCCTACCTTTGCCCCATCTCTATATACTTTGATTGTTTACCTTCCTTTTTTCGGCACTGTAACAATCTCATGTCGTTAGCCTTATCCTCTTGCCGACTGGGCACACGAGGTGGACCCCTTCCCCCATTTCTTTTAAAGAGACAACCCGCCAGCTAGGCGACACTTGATGTTAGGCCCGTATCATTAATTCCCTGGGGTCAATAGCTCTCTTGTTGACCCTCGGCTTCACTTATCTACATTTTGTACTGATAGAGAGCAGATCTGGACCTGACGGCGCTCGTCATCCTCTCTTGCCTCTCCTACACCCTGTAAGTCTCGTACCTGCTATACGATATATATATATATATATATATATATATATATATAGTGAGAGAGAAAGAGAGAGAGAGAGAGAGAGAGAGAGAGATAGAGAGAGAGAGAAAGAGAGAGTTGTCACTGTCATTTTAATGGAGTAAGCCTGGTACGAATTAAAGAGTCGGGTTAAATAGACGAAGAAGAAGAAGAAAGACCAAGAAAAGACAAAGAAAGAAAGTATAAAAAAGAAACGAAAAAATAGAAGGAAAGAAAAACTAAGAAGAAGTAGAAGAGTAAAAACTAAGAAAAGACAAAGAAAAAAGAGAAAAGGAAACGGAAGAGGAAAAAGACGACGGAGTAGAAGAGTAAAAACTAAGAAAATACGAAGAAAGAAAGAATAAAAACAAAAGGAAAGAAAAAGAAAGAACGTAGGAAGAAATAAGAAATAAGAAAGTAAAAAAATAAAAAGAAAGGTGAAGTAGAAAGACAAGAGCTCAGAAAAGACGAAAACAAAAAAGAAAGATAAGGAAAAGTAAGACGAAGAAGGTACAAACTAAGAAAAGGTGAATGACGAAAGAAAAAAGAAAAGAGAGGAGAATGAAGTAAGATGAAAGAAGAAAAAGAAGAAGAAGAAGAAGAACTAAGAAAAGATAAAGAAAGGTGAAATAGAAATAGTAAATTAAGGAAAAGAAAGAAAGACCAAGTAAAAGCAAAAAAAAAAAACGAAAGAATAATAAGGAAGAAAAGAAGCAAGGAAAAAAACAGAAAATAAGAAAAAAAGCAATGTAAAAAAACCCAAAGGGAAAAGGAAAATGGTGTAAAACGGCATGAAAGACAAGGATAAGAGATGGAGAAGAAAGGAAAGGGAGAAAAGAAGGGAGAAATAACAGAAGTGTAGCGGACGGAAGAGAATGAATAAATAATTCCATTCAGACCTGTAGAAATTGCCTTCTCAAAATCTTTTCTTAGTTCTTACTTTTTTCATCTTACTGTATTCTCTTTCTTTTCGTTCTTCGCTTTTTCTTAGTTTGTACCTTCTTCATGGTCTTTCTTTTCCTTCTCTTTCTTTTTGGTCTTTCTTTCTTTTCCTTAATTTACTATTTTTTCTCACCTTTCTTCTCAATGAATTAAAATCACTTTTAATTCTCATGTATCTGTATGCATTAATAAAATTATGAGACAACTTCACGTGTGTGCCTGTGCGTGTATTTCTCGCGTCAACCTAATTTTGATAATTAGTTATTGATTTTATTATTATTAATCAAATATTCATTGAAATCAGAAATGTAATAGCGCAAAATAATCTGATCTTAAAAGAATATATATATATATATATATTCATTTTAATGGAAATCGCTCTAGAAAAAGCATGAAGCCACTTGATGTAAGGAGTTAACAAGTACGAAATATGATTATTGCAAAAAACAGGAGATGTCTATTGGCCTTAGTCTTGAAAACACCAAGGCTATAGGTAGATGGAAAACAGTCAACAGGAAGAGAGTTCCATAAGCCTGCAGTTCATGGAAAAGAACCTACTGGAATAAGAAGCTGTATTACAATGAGGTATCAAAACAGCGAATTGACGGACACCACTAGACCAACGAGCTTGCACCAAGGAAGAAGGGAAGAGGTCACACAATTCTGAAGAACACATGCCATAATAGTATTTATAATGAGACTAGCACACTACGTTTGGGAGAGAGAGAGAGAGAGAGAGAGAGAGAGAGAGAGAGAGAGAGAGAGAGAGAGAGTACATAAAAGAAGAAAAGGTAGGGGTACTCAAATCAAAGTTGAAATTTAGATATTGTCCAGTAAAAGTTGGCTTTCGATATACAGATGACCTAAACCTCTGATCAATGCGAGTTATCAGCACATCTAGGAAGGACAATCTGTTATTATGTTCCTTTTCCATTGTGAACTGTATAGATGGACGGATAGAGTTAACATGGCCTAGTAATGTTTGAACATCTTCCTGGTGAGGAAAGAGTATGAATGTGTCATCCACATATTGTAGCCACATTGTTGGCTTTAGCGGTGTTGATCCTAACGCCATTTCCTCGAAGTATTCCATGTATACATTGATCGGTACTGGGGACAATGGTGATCCCATAGCTAGACCTTCTTCCTGCCGGCATATATCATACCCCATCGCGAAGTATGTGGTTTCTACACAGAAGGTCAACATCTCCATCAGATTATAAATTGGGATACAAGTGCGTTCCTTCAGTGAAGTAAACTTATCCCGTACCACCGTCAGAATCTCATCAGTGGGTACTTTCGTGTACAGACTCACTACATCTAAGCTCACCCTCTGGTTTGAATGAATGGGATCATTGTTAATTTTTTCCAAGAAGTGGGCTGAATTATTCACATACGATGGAGACTTGCTTGTGAGTGGGCTAATTATACCTACCAGGAATCGGCTCAATGGATGGCATGCTTAACCTCGTGCGCTGACAATTGGCCGTAATGAAAAACCATCTTTGTGAACCTTAAAAAGACCGTATAGAGGTGGTAGTTTGCTCTAATGATGAACTAGCTGTCTATATTTTGCAAGCGGTATTAGATCATTGTTCTTACTGAGGATTTGTTACAGCTTCCTCTCTGTTTTCAAAGTCAGATATTTTTACAGGAGCCACCAGATCCTATTAGATCTGCCATTTTTTTGAATATTCCATTAATACTGTAGCATTGCCTATGTCTGTTGGTAGTATTACGATATCATCATCACTGGGTAGTGACTTGATAGCCAATACTTCTTCCTTTAAGGTGTTAGGTTTTGGAGGCTTTGAATTCTTCGAGTGCTTGTCTCACCTTCAACCGTAGCTCATCTCCTTGTGTCTTGGGTTTTTTCAAGGCTGGTTCTTCTATTGAAGTTATCATGTCTAAGTATGGAATCCGCTTGATCGTTGTGGCAAAGTTGAGACATTTGTTCAGCACTGATTCCTAAGAGGTAGTCAGCTGACGATTACTGTTGTTGACAATGGCTTGTATTGGTGAGTAGTGGACATGGGGTCTTATGTCTTTAGATTTCAGATTTTCCAACTTCTTTATTTAGCGAGATTTGATCTCATTAAATTCTTGATTATGCGATATGCCCAGATATTCTTGGATGCGAATTTTGTCATCAGTCAGTGATATGGTATCCAGGAAGGGGTCGAGCTCGCTTGAGATTTTGGTTTGTAAATGATGTTTCTTCCACTGGCTGTTGTGGATTTTATCTATCGTCTTGCGATGCTTTGTATTCTCCTGGAAGTGACTGGTAATTTCAAGGTTAATCCTGGTGGAACTAGCTTTAGATCACGGCATCTGTATAGGAATGTAAGGTGGTTACTCAATCGTGCCAGTTTTGGATATAGCTTTTTGAGTTGTTTCCATTTTCGTATTATTTCGAAATATGATCTGTGATTGCTTAGCTAATCAGAATAGCACCTGAAGTAAAACTTCTCAATAAAAGAAAGACAAAAATCTAAAATCTTTTCTAGTGATAGTAATATAGAATTTAAATACCAAATATTAGTGCATAAAGGAGAACCAAACATAAGACAAAGCGACATTTAATAAATATTTTACGTGGTGGCGCTAATTAAGTCGGCACAGCTGATCTTATTGTAGTTGAGAAACAATTTATTTCTTACACCGCCTAAAAATAAAGCGTGTCTCATCTTCGATGGAAAGCAGGAAAATAGTCGGTTGAAGTGAATGATTATGAAGGGAGTGGTGTGAATATAAGCAATAAATGAGTAACTTTAATTGGTTGGGGGTTAATGTAATATGCTTTTTAAAAAGGATTGGATTATGTTAATATACCCCCAAATCCTATCGTGGAATTAAGCACAGACGTTGTATTTTATACTACTATGTATCTACTCATGTATTTGTTATATTATGAGGTGCCCCGTATGCCTAAAAGTGTGTAGGTCCACTAGTTTTTATTATGAGAAGGTGTGAACTTTGTCGACCTCGGTGCAGGTCACGCTGACACGCACCGAAGGGAACCGTTATGAGTCACTCGTGTTTTGAAAAACTATAACAAGGGTTTAAAAGTCGACGCCGGTACAGACAACATCGGGTCAAAAAAGGTCAGAAAACATGAGTGAACGAAAATGTTTTGCATGTCTGTCCAACATGTACATCTCTGACGTCACTCCTCCTTTAGGAGAAACTAAGGTTTGAAAATCAGCTACTAGTTTGGGATCAAGCTGAATGGTCGACCTATCTGAAGTGCTCAGGAAGTGGGAGCGGGGAATCGAGAATGTAATCGCTCGTCATGAGGGCTGGATCTCTGGGAGATCCAGTAGCAATTCTCGTCGCATTTCCCCAGCAGGAAGAAAGAATGAATGAATCGCGGAGCGAATGGGAAACCCCCCACAACGAATAAAAGATTGAATCTCTCTGAGGAAAATCGTCTCCGCGTGTGTCTTCTGCATGTCATAAAGTTTGTATCCACAGATACCGATCACAGCCAAAGAGAGACAATGAAATCGACGGCACCAACGGAGATCACGACCAGGCGACGAAAGAAAACGTAAGGTAACTTTTTTTGTGCATAACATTTTGGGTCCTAATCTGTAAACCGGAAAGAACTAAAAATCGAAAGATATGCCTAACGAACTATGTTTAATGAACTGTGTTTAATGAGTAAATGTCTAAAGAACAGTGGTTTTTACGAGAATTAATGTGTAATAGGTTGACAGTTTAAAGGCTTAACATCGCCCTAAGAAAATGTCGCTTGAAAGTGCCTTACGGAAAGTGTTAAAAAAGATTGAAACCGCTTAATAATCTTCTCATAAACGTTCGTATTGTTTTCGGTTCGGAGAAGTTTTAATTAACAAGCGTTATGTAACAAATGCCTTTTTGGGACCGTAACCAATTGTTTAAGTGGTTTGTGAGAACTGCCGCGGTCCTAGGCAGGAGTAGTGACTATGTAATATATTGAGTACATTTGAAGTAAATATTTATAAATATATATAAAACACATTATTTTGTAATATAAGTATAGAATAAAACGGTTATATATATATATATATATATATATATATATATATATATATATATATATATATATATATATATATATATATATATATATCAATATTAATAGGGAACAATTTCATACATTCTAAACATTGATTAGAGTTTCAAATATTCCAATCAAATTCAAGAAATAAATAATCCAATACGTTTTCTATATGTAAGCACGTTTCCAAGATTCCCGCTTTATTCATTATCAAAATTACATTTTTGCAAAATTTCCAATTAATAAAGAATTATCATCCTCAACAGATTAAAATGTGATCAAAGTTCGCGGGAATATCATTAGTAGCAAATCAATATTCCAGAAATCATTAAGCAAAATATTATACAAAAAGAACTAAATTTATCGCTTTTTCGTAAGTTCTTTGTTGCGAAGATTCTCTTTCGTGGTTATGGAGCAATACGAACTTTCATTTTATGTACAAATTCAATGATTAAATACCACTATAATAATACTTATTAATAGTAAATAGTAAAAAATCATATCATAATGTAACTTACATCCGCGTTTCCGTTGTTGATAAACGGACGCTGATTTATCCTCCTGCGGGAGCCGTTGTGGTCATTGCTGTGATCGTCTTGATTGCAAATTAGGCTGTTGCTAAAAACCACGTGGACTCTTGCTGTTTTGTTTTAAAGGTTTTATTTCAAGCAGAACAAAATATTCGTACACGTGTTTGAAAGAGAGAGAGAGCGAGAGAGAGAGAGAGAGAGAGAGAGAGAGAGAGAGAGAGAGAGAGAGAGAGAGAGAGAGCAACAGGTATACAGATAAATCGCCTGTTACGCTTAAGTACATTCTACGCTACCGCCTCCGGGAGAGAGGCGACGTTTCGTGCCCACTCACTTCAGTTGTCAGCATGCAAAGAGAATGAGAGCCCCTATGGCGGAAGTCACGTGGTTTCCTCGACTTCTGATTTTAAGTCCTTCCTTTTTAGGGCGCCATTCCATCCTCTCTATCCAGACACCCCTTTCGCAATCTAACAATAATACTTATATGAGGTTCAGAAAGCGGGATCAAGACTTTCTTTGGTTATTCCATTTTCTCTGCCAACGCTCATGCGCAGGAAAATTGCAGAAACCAAGAATGTCATGTTCCCATCCCTACACCCCATATAACATTTTTACTCGATTTTTAAAAAACTATCTATAAAAATTAATTATATATTATCTTATTTAATTTATAAATACAAATGAACGTTTATATTACTTAATAGCTGCGAAAGAGTATTCTTGCAGCAATTTAATTACGAGATAAAAAAAGAAAGAAAAAAATACAATATATTAAAACGTGCTTATAAAAGGTAAAAAATGCCAGACAAGAATTACTAAAAAAGCAGTGAGTTGCAGTTTTCCGTTATCAATTTGTTTTGTAGATCCTCGAATAATAATAATAATAATAATAATAATAATAATAATAATAATAATAATAACAATAACAATAACAATAACAATAACAACAACAACAACAACAACAACAACAACAACAAGAAGAAGAAGAAGAAGAAGAAGAAGAAGTCGTCTCGAAAAACCTGGAAGAAAGCCTTGGAGTAATTGGAATCAAAGGGAAGATTTAGACCATACAACGGATGGCAATTATGAAAAACAGCTGAAACCTTAAGGAAAATTCTCGAATGCGGACACCAACCTACATAAGCTACGAATGCTAACCAGTCACATGGAAGTTGCAATTGGAAGACAAATATACAGGAAGAACATCACCACATGAAACCAAGGAACAGAAACGATAAAAAATTTCATAAACTACCCCCACCCCCAATAAAAGTGATGGCACAATACTCGGCTGATACCACAGAAAATAGTCGTGAAAGGTCAAGGAGAATGGAAAAACCGAGAAGGGAGAACATTAACCAGACCTCCACTGAAAGACTGCGGAGAGTACTAGGACCTTGGGGAAGGCTTATTGCCACTCAAATCCCAAAGTGTCGTTGCCAGTGAGAAATCGATGGAAAGTGTCCGCTGTGATAACGCAAACTCATTTGCAATAGTTATCGAAAGAGGTGGAGAGTACTAGAAATTTGAGTTATTATCAGTGAGCAATCACTGACGATGACCTGTGTGAAAACTAATAATATATACTTATCTCTATCTTTATAAACTTAGGTATGTTTATATGTTTATATTAGCAGGCTTTATCATTCATAAGTTTTTGTAAACACGAGGGTAAAGTTGTCATATTTATTCATATAAATAGAAAATGTTTTAACATTTTGGTAATTTTGATACAAATATATTTATCTTTTAAATAATACTGTAAAGAAATGAAAAGAAAGAAGAAATCAATTCGCTTGAACGATGACGCATGTATGTGTTTGTGGGGAGGAGAGTTTTTTTTGTAAACTTACAATTAAAAAATAGATGGCAACTTGTTTAAAATCAAGTCAGTCCTCTTAAAGAAAAGACCGGAAAGGAATATTTGAACACAAATGCGAAAGGTTTGTCGACAGGATCAAAACAATTATTGAATTCAAAAACAATAAAAAATAAAATGAAAGGAAGTGAGAGGGAGAATAAACAAGCAAGCAGTATACCTCTTCATTTTCACTCTGAACTTTTCTTGCTTATGTTTTGTCGGTATATCTTTCTTTATAGCTAGCAATATTTGTTTCATTTAAATCACTTTGACAATTTATGAACAACTATTTAAAGAAAGATTTTAGTAACTTACTATTTTTCTAATCAAATCACTTTAATTAATTACGGTTGATATCGACAAAAGTATTGCATATATATATATATATATATATATATATATATATATATATATATATATATATATATAAGTAAATAGACAACAAAATTACAAATAAATAACGCTTACCATCAAATTATCATAAACTGTTTACTAAATAGTTATGCAAATTAGGTATGTAAAGAGCGGTGTTTTGGTATTTCGTCTCTACTATATATACAGTATTTCAAAATATTATGTTGTATCATTGATTTACAAACTAGTTTTGATAATTATATTTACAAGTTTCATTCCTAAACTAATTAACCGATGAGTGTTAATTTGGAACACAGCTTTTAGGCTTAAAAAGTCGAATTTGAGGCTATATTTAGTTTAATTTAGTTTCATACAAAAAACATTTGAAAATTTAGATACGCACGTTTTTTCTGAAATTTTAGAGACGGCATACTATGGACACAGCGCTCTATTTGAAAATTCAAATATATCAGCTTTGCATAGAATTTGATCCATTATATCTTGATTTTAATTGTCCGAATGGGGACATAAAAGTGATGCAAACGGTTCTGTTCAGGAAATGAATTCTACCCGTCCCGCGGCGGATATTCTTCTAGTAATCATATATGATGTAAATGTGTGGGCTAAGACGTTAGAACTTGAGTTTTAAATATAACTCGTGTTCCGTGGTTCGAGTCCAACGACCGGTGTGAATAATTCTTCTCTACACTGACGATTCTGGTAAGGATGAAACGTATGCGTATGTACACGTATGTAGATAAAAACAAATATTTATAATTATTTGTCGCCCCCAAATCTAGGCTTGGCTCTGTAGTGAGTAGTATTAACACGGCCGTCATCGTGGCTTCAATGTAATGTTCCTTTCAATAGTCGAACACTTTACGACAGCTGCCTTTAAATAAAATTAATCTCTCGCTGATTTACCGGGGTTGTTGACAACGACTGTGTGGGCTAAGACGTTGGAATTTGAGTTTGAAATATGTAGATAAAAACAAATATGTATAAGTATATATATATATATATATATATATATATATATATATATATATATATATATATATATATTGTTACGGTCGCGTCTTGTTCGGAACGACAAGACAGTCACGCAACAGACAACTAAAAAGGAAAGGTTTAGGTCCTTAGGCTCAAATATGTATGCACAATGAACAAGAGGAGAAATGGGATTCTTTCTCACGACACTTGTAAAAATGAAGAGACAGACAACAAACACTCCGTGCAAAAACAGAAGATCAACACAAGTTACGAAATTAAAATGACAGTGTTTATTTATAAAAGGGTATAAGAAAGGATGAGATACAAAACAAAACAAAATAATATGGAATGAGGTCTTAACGGATATGTAACTTGGTCGAGCGAAAATATATGTATAATACAAAACGTATAAGCTTGAGAGAAAGAAAGGGGTCTGAATCACAGTTTTCAAATTCGTAAGGCACGCTCGAATCCTTGTGGATAGTTGCCGTCGGAGTGTCGTTATTGGTTGCGGGGAACATCGACTTAGCACGCTTTCGCTATCTAAGTAGCCGACTATTCTTCAGTATGCCTTTGGTATTTAACAGAGTACGTCATGTGTGTTCTCTTTGTGTCGGCGTCTAGACAGTTTTGTAGTTTCCAATATGCAGTGATTTGAACAGCGTCCGTTCCAAGTGATTTCTTCTGTCGCGATTTTCCGGAGCGACCAATGCCACGTCCGTTCGCTCCAAAACCTGGGGTAGACATTTTGCCTAGCAGTTTTTATATTTTCTTCCTCTTTCTTTTTCTTTGACGGCAAAAGTGTTCGCACTGGATCTGGCGTCAGATCAGTGTGTGTGTGGGGGGGGGGGTCGCATATACTTCCTGACATTCACAGAGATAGCGAGATGACGCATTCCTTTCCCGAACGCGGTGATTCAAAAAGGGGGAGTGGGGGCAGTCAAGGCCACTGAAATATACACTCTAGCTCTACCTCATTCTATATTTGTCTTTTCGTGTCTCAAGCCGGCGAATAGTTTTTAAAAAGTTTTAAAAAGAAATAAAAATATATATTATATAACCGCTCGGCGATATCTTTTTTCTACTATCTAGCTGGAGACAAAATAATACTTTAAAAGGAAAATAATATATCTTCGCTCGATAATATCTTACATTGTCTAATGCTATATATTTTAATTAAAATCTAATTTTGGGATTACGTCACAATACACACACACACACACACACACATATATATATATATAGATATATATATATATATATATGTATGTATAAACACATACACACACATATATATATACATATACATATATATATATAGATGTATACACACATACACACACATATATATATATATATAAATATTTATATTATTTTATGTATCCACATAAAATGTTATAAAGAGATATAATCTTTAATGTATCAATTTTCAGTATTTACTTCAACAGTGTTAAATACGTTAGTAGAGCTAGGTAGTAAGTTATGAAAATATATTAATGGCAGTTAAGCTAAACAGGGGTCTGCGTTTTATCCCGTAGGGAATCGTCAGGCTAAATTGTTTGTGTTGCCGGGTGTTTTTATATATACACGTGGTGTTTAGTCTTGCTAGTTAACCAATCAGCACGTGTTAAAATAAGGTCACCCTATAGAAAACAGAACAATAGAATAGGAAATGGGAAGTAAAATCAACCGAACCGTTGTTTGTTAGAAGCTACACGATTGCTAAGAGCATAACAAAGAATCTGATTGGTTAACTAGCTAGACTAAACACCACCTGTATATGTAAAAACACCCAGCAACAAAAACTCCATGCATTTTAGCCTGACGATTCCCTACGGGGATGAAACGCGGAAGCCACTGTGTAGCTAAATTGCCATAAATATATTTCATAACTTACTCTCTCTCCCCCCCTCTCTCTCTCTCTCTCTCTCTCTCTCTCTCTCTCTCTCTATATATATATATATATATATATATATATATATATATCCAGCCAATGTAGGAAACAGAACCTCTTATTCTATAATTTTATACCATTCTATTTGTAAAATCAATAATGATAATAGTAATGATAATAATAGGATAAAACAAATTGAAATATTTAAATACAGAATTAAAACAGTAGAATAAAATAATAATAATAGTAATAATAGAAAATAGAGGATAATAATAAATCACAAATCAAATAAAAAGAGGTTTAAAAAAAGAAATATTAAAATAAATAATAATAGAGAACATATATAAAGGATTATAGTATTATAGCGAGTTTAATTAACTGATAGTAAGAATAGTAGTAATAATTTATAAGCAACATAATGAACTGGCTGATGATTATTTCGATATTTAATTTAATAAAATAATATTAATTATTAATTATAATCAGGATAATACCAAAATAAACAAAATAAAATAAAAATCGACATCTATATTAATGAATATATCCAAGGGTTAAATGTCTCGATTTAAGTCCTGAAAAAGATAAAACATGCCTCGAATAATGGACAGAATGTTGTATCAAATTCAAATGATCCAAAAAGTTTAAACAGTTTAAACAAACAAGTCGAATAATGTTTTATGAGTAATTTTCAACATTCATTCGGGCCTAAAATCCAGAATTATCTCTGACCTTAAAATACAATTTCTTTGAGCACGGAAGGTTTATGAAACATTATTCGACTTATTTGTTTGAACTGGTCAAACATTTTGGACTATTTGAATCTTATATAAATAGAAATTTTGTCCGTCTGCTCTTTCGTCAGTCACAATTTCTTTAAACGTTATAAATACATTGCAGAATTTGTCCCATTTCGAAATATCAGAGATCTTAACTACTTTTAGAAATGAAAAATATTGCATGCATAATGAATAATAAATTCCTAAGTAAAAAGCGAATGCCATGATTCGAAAACGAAACCTCTAGAGATTTTCAACTGAGCTATTTCGACTAAGAAAAGCCTAAATTTACATTTTAAGTGAATGAAATATTTTTATCGGTTAGAAATTCGTAAAACGTTCTTAAGTAAGAATTTATATACTTATACAGGTCCCGATAGTTAATATAGTTATGTATATCTATATACTATTAAAAATCATGATGTTTTTGGAGTTTCCTGTTACCACGCGAATAGAAACCTGTGATTCATTAACTAAAAAAAAAAGAATAGGCAGAATACACATTACTAAAGCAGTAGTTTTTACGATGTCAATACCCGAGTTCGAATCGCACGTAAGTCTAAAGGATTTGCTTTTTAAAACTGAGTACGTGTTTTATAAATTTAAAGAAATTAACATAACATAATAATATAAAAACATTGCATAAATATAAAAAAGAAAATAAGTGACTTTTTTTAAATTGATAATTCGTAAAAAAAAAGATATAAATAGTGTTCGGCATTAGTTCTAAGTAAATTAGTTTTGATTAACACCATAATTTCTAATGTTGTTTTTGCCTATAAAAATAATACATTCAACGTAGTTACTCTTTCATCTCATGCAAATAGTAAGTAACATATTTGTTATTCACGAAATTTAACAAATATGTTTCTTCGTACTAGCTACAAAGCTAGGTAAAGATGGAAATTGACATAACCAGATAATGTACCAACACTGTAGGTTTAAATTTATTAACGAACAGAGAAAATGTATTATTAAGCATTTTAATACGTTAAACCATAACCCAGGTTCAGCTAGTTAATAACTGAGTATTTTCAATAAGAAAATAAAAATGGCCACTTAAACAATTTATGTTTCGGATTTCACTACAGGCAATACTAACTAAGAATAATAATAATAAAATGACTTAATACTTCTACCCGGTTGTGCCTGACGGAACGAGAACAATCTACCCCCGTGAATTAAATAAAGTGTTCAACTTAAAATTCTGTATATGGTTACTTAGTACGACATACAGATTCCCGAGTTCGACAAGACTCACCAAAAGAAGTTTAGAAGTTGTATCGGCCGGAACAACGTGAGAATGACATCCAAGATAAGAAAAGTACTTCGAATAATACAAATAATACATAAAAAATATATGAAAAAGTAAATAAATGAATCGACCGTAGTCAAGGGCGACCGAAAGGCTCCCTTCTCGTTGTCTATTACACCGAGATATAAGAGATGGCGCCACTCCTTTTCTTCGATTGCTCCACTTATATTTCGGTTAAGCTAGTTAAACTTTACATTTCTATAAATTCAAAAGAATTCAAAAGATATTTCTAAATTTCATTTTTTGAAGCATTCATTATTTCACGATTAAAAGAGAAGTTTCGCCAGACGAAAGTACGTTATTTAAAATCGTCGATGTCTTATATTATGTTTAAAGACTTTTTTTAGTTTCAGGACTTCAAATGTCTAGGAGGATTCACCGACTATGGTTATGCTATAAATACGCGTATTGGCCCGGTGTGGAGCGAAATCTTTCATATAATTATGATACAAATCAGTTCGACAGTGTATGAGAAAAAGAAGAAAGAAAGAACACGTGGGAGTAGGAGGAAAAGAAGAAAGGAAAAATGTGGGAACAGGAGGAAAAGAAGAAAGAAAGAAAACGTGGGAGTTGGAGGAAAAGAAGAAAGAAAGAAAGAAAACGTGGAAGTTGGAGGAAAAGAAGAAAGAAAGAAAACGTGGGAGTAGGAGGAAAAGAAGAAAGAAAGAAAGAAAACGTGGAAGTTGGAGGAAAAGAAGAAAGAAAGAAAACGTGGGAGTAGGAGGAAAAGAAGAAAGAAAGAAAACGTGGAAGTTGGAGGAAAAGAAGAAAGAAAGAAAACGTGGGCGTAGGAGGAAAAGAAGAAAGAAAGAAAACGTGGAAGTTGGAGGAAAAGAAGAAAGAAAGAAAACATGGGCGTAGGAGGAAAAGAAGAAAGAAAGAAAACGTGGGCGTAGGAGGAAAAGAAAAAAGAAAGAAAACGTGGGCGTAGGAGGAAAAGAAGAAAGAAAGAAAACGTGGAAGTTGGAGGAAAAGAAGAAAGAAAGAAAGCGTGGGCGTAGGAGGAAAAGAAGAAAGAAAGAAAATGTGGGAGTAGGAGGAAAAGAAGAAAGAAAGAAAACGTGGAAGCAACAGTGGCTGATTCATGGTTCTGTTCAGTCCTAGGAGGTTCACCCTCCCAGGCTTTACCTTCTCTCCAAGAGGTTAGGGTTAGTTTATTGCTAATCGCATGAGGCGCCCTACCGGAAAATTCCGACAGGGCTGATCAGGGGATTTTTGTCGGCCAGAGTTCGCCTATCAGAATGCCCTGACTTCTCAACACCACACCAAATCTTGTGGTCTAACCTCCTGGCAAGTGGGCAAATAATCTCAACTCTCGACAAAATCTGAAAAGCTGCTATCAAGAATAAAACAAAACGCAAAGTTTTCAAGGCATTCCTCGAATCCATCCCACTCTACGAATCAGACTCTTCGACACTAAATGTTGTTTTATCAAAGAAACTCGACGGAGCATACACCAAAATGCTACGTATCGTCTACAACATATCGTGGCAAAACCATATAACAAACAAAATGCTGTATGATTGCCTTCCATGCAATTGTTTAACGCCGACCTTAGGCGCAGGTTGGACATGTATACAAACACGACGAACTTGTTAAGAAAACGCCCCTGTTGTCCCCAGACGTTAAGCGACGGACTGAGAGACCTTATATTACATTCAAGACTTTTCTGGAGAACACTGGCCGCTAGGGATTAGAACCCCCGAGCAAGAAATATGGCGCACGAATTTCGTGAATGTTTCACCATGAATTGATGGTTGACTCTAGACAAAATGACAAGATGGATTTTTTTCTTTTAAATAAAACTTAAAAGTAAAAGTAAAAATTAGTGATTGTTTATACAAAAGATTCAAGCTAGGTAACATTTAAAAATATTTTTACAAAGCTTTTCATAACAATAAATATTGACGATTACAGTCATTAAGTGAACGATAAGTGAACGAATCAAAACACTTGTTGATATGGTGATTCGCTACTGATTTGTTCTTTTTCTTTCAAGAGAATATGAGAGAAGAGGTTAAAGTTTAAATAAAGTGAAATGATTTCCCTTTATTTAAACTTTAACCTCTTCTCTCATATTCTCTTCTTTCTCTTGTTTCCTTTTCAATTTACTCTACTTCTCACACACACTACTACTACTGCTACTACTGCTGCTACTGCTGCTGTTGTTGTTTTAGTTGTTGTTTTTTAGCAAGTTGGACTTCTACATAGAGCTTACAAAAATCGTTCTTCTGGAGTACCTGATCTGCATGAAGTCCCCTTATTGCAGCTACTCGTTATATGCAAGATGGCAGGTTTTTTTCATACAACACCAAGAGGCGCAGTTGCATGCGAAATTGGGGAAGATTCGGCGACCCAGAACACACAAAATAATGGCACAAAAACAACGTCGCTAATTCTACTCTATTGATTTGCGGTTCTGCGCTTGATAGACATTTACTTGCTACACGCAAAGGCAGAGACATCCAGAGGGCGACGGATTTTGATGCTGACTCCTCCTAGGTTTTCACCGAAGACTGGTTTGCCGGGTTGCGACCCTCATACCACATGGGTGGCCCTGCCAGGAACCGGATTTCCAGATGGCATAGCTCTGACATTAGCACGTTGTCACGGTGAAAAAAGGTTACTACTACTACTACTACTACTACTACTACTACTACTACTACTACTACATTCTACCCACCACTTTTCGTCTCAGCGTGTAAAACGCACACAAGATTGTCAGTTTTAGCCATCCTAGACGACGTGTCTCTCTAAGAAACCCGTGACCCTAGTCAATCTATAAGGTTTCTAAAAGCTATCATTCATTCTGTATGACGTCATCAATTTTAAAGTCATTATATATATTTAATGCAATTTTTTTATTGGCCTTTTGGAACAAAGTGTAATATCTGTTCCGCTGGATACTACTCCCTATAGACCGGTTTCGTCTTGGCCTTCGGGGCTTGATTTACGCCGATCTATGGTTTGTCCTATGCAGTTCTGGAAGGTCCACCTTCCCAGGCTTTTCCATCTCACCCTTTGAGAAGGGGTTAGTTTATTGCTAATCGCCTGAGGCGGCCCTACCGGGGAATGCCGATCGGACTGCCCAGGCAATTTTAAAGATAATAGGTGCTCTTCCTGTAGGGTGCTGACTTATCAAATTCCACTTTCCGACCTTGTGTCACATTTTACTGCTGTGGGAGGTAGATAAATACTTTCTTTTCTTTTTTTCTTTTCATTAATAAGATTAAACACATGTATATTTCTTTTCTAATAAATCCCTTATTCGTCAATTGGAAATTATTTAGTTCAGTAGCAAGAAATCCAGATTCCTTATATATAATCGTATCACAGTCAGTAGTTTTCTTCGAATATCCGGCTGGCTTGGCAGGCCGAGAGAGATTCAAGGCGTTTCCACGAATAATGGCGATAGAAAGGCGCTCGTAAAACCAAGACAATTCACGATTGTCTCCGGTGTTGCGCATCATGAATAGACCAAGGCTGCCGAAGAAGTTGCGCGTGGCAGAGCCTATCACTCCACTCGTCTTCACAACGATCGGTTGAAATACAAATCTGTCGAGAAGATCAGCATATTTTGACCGCTTGCGACTCTCTGCTGACGCTGCTGCATGCCAGATATTGTTGCCGATTCTATCACTGACGAGGACGCAAAAGTGTCGACACAAGTCGCATCCCATATCAATGACTTACCGTTTGCAAAGGGAACCACGTCGTTTGCCATCCCCTCTGTCAAGGCCAACCGGTTCGAAGATCGATGTCTATGTGCTCGTCGGACGACATCATTGAGAGCGCTGTGCCTCTGAAATCTGCCGGCGCTTCTTCTACACGAAAGGGTGTGGAGCCTATATATGTCGACTGGCTGGCCACGACGGCACCTGTTATTGCTGCAAACTCTAGAATCTGTGCGCAGAGCTACAGCGAATTTCAGACAATCGTCATCAACCAGGTTACCGACAGCCGATGGTGGCAAGGCTGTTGGCCACGCACCGCTGTGTGGCGAACTTGCAGCTTGAAGGCAAGCCAGACAGTGTTAATCGCAAGATGTTTTTAAAGATTCGACTTTGGTCTTCATCCTGATCGTGTCCCAGCTCTTCTGTCTTCCTGTGTGCTCCGGAACGATGAGACTAGCTCCCCTTCAGTCGGTGGAAAGGTCATGGATCAGTTGATCAAGAGGATGCTTCATGTAAAATACTCTCAACCAGATCCTGACTTGCGCAGCTGGAGGACGCGTAAGCCGGCAATGCAACGTTGGTTGTTAATCTAAGACCAAGTCCACCAAAGGAGATAGGAAGAGTAGCTTGGCGCCAGCCTACATCATCAAAATTGATGTTGCAGATGGCCATTGCTGAGTCTCGAATTACGCAATCCAGCCTGCTCAGGTCGACTGGAAATAAAAATTTTGGAATACAGAAGCAGTTGCGCAAGTGGAAAAATGTCGGATGCTTATTAATGAGTAGGAGCCGAGATGACATGTTGGACAAGTTGGACAAGTTGGCATTTTTTTGTCGATGTCAGCTTGGACTGTTGGTTTGAAGATTGGGGAGCCGAGTATTATGAGTTCGTCTCGATTTGTGATGTTTACCCTATCTAAGATTTTGCTGATTTGCGAGACGGCCACCGAGAGGAATTCGGTTGAACAGTCGATATTAACAACTTCGGACTTGGCAGGGTTTACATATATTTATTTATTGCTAATAATCATTCGTTTTTATGCGCTTTTCCCCTCTCCCCTTCTCTCTCAATCTTCAGTGCGGGCGATACGAATTACTAAAGACTTATTTCCAGTCATGGCAGATGGAACGAGAGCATGCTACCTCCGTGGATTTAATAAAGGGTTCCGTTCGAAATTCCGTTCAGATTCCCGAGTTCGACAGAAATATTCGCAAGTTCGACAAAGTACACCTAGAGAAGGTCGGAGGTTACATCGACCGAAACGTTGTGATAAAAACACCCAACAGTAGTCCGAATATTCCAAATTCTACATCATCATCATCATCATCATCATCATCATCATCATCATCATCATCATCATCATCATCATCATCATCATCATCGTCGTCGTCGTCGTCGTCGTCGTCGTCGTCGTCGTCGTCGTCGTCGTCATTAGTATGTACAAAGTTTTGTTGTGAATGTAGTATGAAATAGCTAACCTGGATCTAAATTAAACTTCTGTTCGGTAAGTTTGCTGATTAAAGAAAATAAATTTCCTCAAATGAAACATTTCTCTGTCATTTTTGACTGAATATGTCGTACACTCATGTTTAAAAAAAAAACACAAATGTGATTTTAATAGTACTTTTAATAACTGAATATCAGAAAGAAAGTGAAACGCTAAAAAACGCGAGCATACATTTGAATTAACAATTTAAAAACTTATGAAATTAAATACAGTTCGCAGTTTATAAATTAATGTGTCCACGTTACTCATCGTGTTGCATGTTCCATTATTCAAAGTCTAGATTCCTTAGGCCACTGATAAGGAAGATTTGTTTTTGTGTCTGGCACCAAAAAATAAAAATAAATGTACAATTGTTCCCCCCCCCTCCAAAAAAAATCTACAATTGTTCCCAAAATAATCTTCTATATCGGTGGCCTGATGATCTAGACTTTAGATTAGGTCATAACTGAAACATGTATGCATATATGTAGCACAAAAATGTTTGTATAAATAAAAGATGATACTCTCTCTCTTTCCTTCTCTCTCTCTCCTTCTCTCTCTCTCTCTCTCTCTCTCTCTCTATATATATATATATATATGTATATATATATGTGTGTGTGTGTGTGTTTGTGTATGTGTGTGTATGTGTTCGTGTGTGTATTTGCCTCTGTGTTTTTATGTAATTCTATTCTCTCATAAAAATGCTTCTTTACATGGGAAGATTGTTTTTATTGACTTTATGACTGTATACATACTAAAAACATTTAAGTAGAACATCCATTTCAACACAAACAGACACGGAGACGCACAAACATAGACACACATGCAAACAGATAAAAAAACACTACTCTCTCTCTTTTTCGCTCTCGCATACATTCACATTCACACGCACACACGCACACACACACACACACATACATAATATATATATATATATATATATATATATATATATATATATATATATATATATATATGTTACGACACTAAACAGTGTGGCGAGACAGCGAGCGCATTAACCCCAAGATTCGGAACCCGGACGCCAGGACACTACCAACCGTGACCAACTTGTATCGGATGTCTTACCAGATGAGCTAACGAATCCGCTACTGGGAGTGGTAAAAATTATATCGTTTTAAATGAATCTATTCATTTGTGTATACATTTTACGATACTTGTAATGTAGAGGAATCTATTCTTTTTACTGTAATTATTGCGTTACGCTTAGGTGAAAACCATAATTTCCACCACAGAGAACTCAACACATACACACACACACACACCCACACACGCACACACACACACACACACGCACACACACACACACACACACACACACATACAGGGCTTTACGAGCTCCACTACTCTTGGAGCTGCTCCTGCTCCTGCTCCAACGCCCAAAATTGGAGCTGGCTCCTCTCACGCTCCCCATTTTCAAAAAGGAGCCGCTCCTGCTCTAACTCCTATAAAAAAAAGGAGCGGCTCTTTTTCAGCGCTCCATAATAAAAATATACCTTCTTTCATAAACGTATATTCTGCCAATGAGTGGTCGAAGGATAGGGGTGGGCGTCAAAGGATCTCGTCAATATGGGTTGAGATGTCACTTTAAGTGTAAGACCGTAAGATAATATTTGACAAAATCTCGCTAATATTTTGAGAGTTATAGGAGAACATGTCGGACGAAGTATAGGATTATACGTAAATTTTCGTTTCCTGAGAACAAGAAAACAATTTTGCTTTTTTAAATACATGGACATTTTCTAAGAATTTAAAGCCAGTTTAAATGACTTTCTACTCGATAGTTTATAAATTCCATTCAAGTTTTGCACACACACGAAGTAATTGATGTTTTGTCAATTAAAATGGCTGACTTGTTTACGAAGAAATCTAAATGAATTATGATGGATTTAATATCGTAACTTGATTACGAACCGGCTTGAAATAATAACATTATTTAGACAACGATTTTTTACATGGGGAGAATGGGGTGGTAGTGCTTTGTTAACTATTCTGTACTTTCACGTAACAATTTAATAAACAGAAGATATCGTAAAAATTGAATTTAACTTGAAAATTTTATGTAAAAAATAACCCGGTCCAAAATTTTAACTCCGTAATGTAATTACGAACCGGATTGAAATAACATTATTTAGAAAGCCATTCTTAACATGGAGTGAGGGGGGCTTTGTTAACTATTCTGTACTTTCACCTAACAATTTAATAAACAAAAGATATCGTAAAAATTTAATTTAACTTGAAATCTTATCTAAAAAATAGCCCGGTTCGTAAACTGCACAAGTACCAAAAAATAATATAAAAAATATTCTTCACTGTATTTACAAGTATATCTCCTGTAAAAACGGTTCTAAAATCTATTTTCAATCGATATTTATTCGATAATTGCCGAATTTTCCTACTTGGCCAAAATTGAGTTTTCCGTTGCCGAATTTTCCATTGACGAATTTTCCGTTGCCGAGTTTTCCTTCCTTGTGTATTATACATATATACTTCTATCCAGTGAAGCAGACTATCTAGTCTAAGAGAAGAAAAACAACATAACTTTCACTAATACACTTAGGAACGGTATGAATCCACATATATCCTCCCCAAAGTTATATGAATTAAATAGTAGGGTAGACTGTACTCTGAAACTTTGATTGGGCAACTTACCTCCCCTATCTAGAGTGGTAATTTTCGGAGTTTTTATTCAACAGAAAGATAGCAGTGCACTTTTTAAAAGGGCCTTAGTAATTATCTCAGGTCAGCTAGTAAACATTTTGAATTCTCTCTCTCGCCCCCCCCCCTCTCGACCTGCACTCAGATGGTGTCAAAATCGTTCGTACCTCTAACTCAAATGTATTTCAACTTCTTTAATCTTTCCAAAGAAATAGAACGCTCAAGTCACTGACTGCAATAAAAACTTTAAGACGCCTTTGATCTGTCTCATCGCTTGATAGCAAGTCGACGGGGTTGGGGGAGGGGGGGGGGGGTAACGAATAAACAATAAAAAAAAGATTGTTAAAAACATTACAATTAAATCGTCTTCCGCCTGAGCCCCCTCCCTTTCTCTACCAGAGATATAATTTTAAAAAATAATTCAAAGTAAACTCTGAGACTTTCTTTACTTTTCCTTTATATTGCTGAATACAAAACTAATGTTTAAAAAAAAATCAAATAATTTTGGAGCGAGGGGCGCGGAGCGATAAAACCACCGCTCTTTAGTCCCAAATGGAGTTGCTCCCGCTCAACTCCCGCTGAATATAAAAGGAGCCCTCCTCTCCTTCGCTCCAGCAAAAAGGAGCGTGCTCCTGGAGCGCGCTCCTTTTTGGAGGGCTCCGTAAAGCCCTGAATATATATATATATATATATATATATATATATATATATATATATATATATATATATATATGTGGAAAATGAAATGAAGGAAAACCTGATTTATTTGAAGAAAAACATAGAAGTGAATATTTTAAAATATTCTTCAAATCATGAAATCGTGAGAAAATCTTGAAATAAAGAATGAATATTTAGACAATTTTTTTTTTCTTTTTCCATTTTCAATTAGGTTAGATTATTATTTCCAAAATGACCATATATATATATATATATATATATATATATATATATATATATATATATATATATATATATATATATATATATATAAGGTAATGGTAGTTTGCTTGAAGCATTGCTGGTAAACAAGTATGAAGGTGAGAATCTCGAGGCAGGAGCAATGCTATGTTGAAAACCGGAAAGTGGAATATGAGATGAACAAAAATGAATCACAGGAGACGATATAAGTGTATAAATCTCGGAACAATTTATTTATATTTCAAAAATGTTAAATATAAAGCAGTAAATTGTAAAATAGGGGATATACTGCTAAATATTTAAGGTCAGGAATGGGAGAAACTTGAATCATTTCGAGAGGTACAAACTCTCTTTTTTAAAAATAGGTCAGGTGAGGAAAACCAAGATGGACGCCGCTATTCAAAGCATGAGATTCGCAGAGAGTAGGAGAAGGCTCGCAGAAAATTGTGACAGAGAGAAGAAAAAGAAAGATGAAATGCAATCGTTAAGTTATGTTATAAATTATCATGATTAATTTATTTAGTAAATCTTTAAAATATTAATATTTAGATTTAAAAAAATTATTTCATTCTTTTATTTTTATTTAATATTATGGTTTAAGTGTTGCTATTGTAAATATAGGTCCGAATCAACAGATGGCGAGAAGGGAAAGCAAAGTCAAAATAATGATTAAAGGGGGATAATTAGGATAGTAAAAAGATAAACCCGAATATGGTTGGAGTTAGTGACGATCAAAGGGAGATAATTAAGTAAAGTTAATTAGTGCATGGTAAAATAGAATTAGTTTATCCAATTCCTTCTTCTTATTCAATTTCATTTAAGAACCTAGAGTGTGGGAACAGAAAGTTGTTAAAAGAGAACAGAAGGGGAAAATATTTATATATAATTAAAAACAAGATTTAATTACAGGGTTATTTAATATATTATTGCATAGTGAACGAAACTAATTAAGTGTAAGTATAATATATGGAAACTATACCATAATGTTCTTAGTGTGGATGGCGTAGTCTGTGAATAGTTGTAGAAGTTTTGGGGAAGTGTATTGTAAAGAAGGGGTATAGGGAAATATACGTAGAGGGAAATGGGCGTAGATTAAGGGGGAATAGAGATAACGGGTGCCCGGATGAAAGAGCATAAGGAAAACAAAGAAAAATGAGGGAAATAAGAGCGTGGAGAGGCGAGATCTAGTGGGGTTAGACAGATAGATGATTGGGATCATTGGGATCGGGCAGAGACAAAGGAGCAAGGAATAAAAGCATGGTCCAATTTGAGTGGAGGTGGAATAAGGTAGGAGGATGAGTGGGATTAAAGGATGAAGGAGGAACAAAGTTCGGCGCTGTTATTTAAAGAGGGTCAGTGTTTAGAGATGAGAATGACCTCATATATCCTTAGGTTACCGATATTTCTAACTGAGGCAAGGATACGGAGTTGGATAATGCGTTGTGTGTTACCACATGATAAAATGTGTTTGTGAAAAGACGAAATTCGGGTGTTCGAGTGTTAATTGATGCGCTGGTGCAGAGGCCGATATAGAAATTCTGGCACTTAGCACATTGCAAGCTCTAAACTGTGTGAGTGCTAACCCAGATCCCAGAGTTGGGAATTGGGTAATTGGCTAGGGAGCAGGGTTCAGGGGTGTGTTTACTGTGTTTTTAGCTAGGTGTTGTCGGAGGGTACTACCTGTGTTGGTGATTTGAATGTCTAGATCTCTCTACGCATTGCTTTGCGGATGTAATTCTTTCGCTAAAGAAATGGAGTTTGAGGAAGCAGGTATTGGTAAGGGTGTTACTGAGGCTGGCTATTGTGGAGGGGGAAGCCGTTGGTTAAGAGTGTCTGGTGCAAGGCTTTAGTGTGTGATGCTTTATCAGTAGTAGAGGAGCATTTTTTTATACGGGTGATCTCTGTGTGTGCATAACATTGTTTTGCTTTAAGGGGTAAGTCGGATTTAAAGTGGATGAAAAGTTTTCTGCAGGCAGGTTTTCTGAAAAAGGTAGTGTTTATCAATCCATCCCCAGTGATGTTAAGATTGAAGTCTAGGAGTGAGAGTGAGCCTGAGGTGTTGAGGTATTCTATAGTAAACTGTAGGTGGAGGTCAGTATTGTTGAATATGTTGAAAATATACTAAGATCTTCTTTTGACTATACATTTTTATCATGGATCAGATACAGGAGAATCTCTAACAATGTTCATCTAGAATTAAAAAAAGTTTGTATTTGATCTCTACACCAAAAGAAAAATACAATATTTTGAAGTTTTCTTTCAAAGACAAAGTTTTTTGTTGTAAGAAAAATAAAAAATATCTTTTTCAAACTCTTTCGAACTTAAAAATGTCAAATAATATGTGCAGTATTCTTTTAGTATATCACACGATGTTTTCTCTCTCTGACGAGAAAAGTATTCTTTTTGAAAAATTCGAGTTAAAGAGAAAATTGACTTATGGTTGAACTATTGAGGAAATAAACAAATTACTATATTCATTTATGAACAATAGTTTTTGTTTTACCTCTTATATATCGTTTATACCTATATATTCAGGTATAGTCGGGTGCTTGATTTATATTGAAGAAATAAACAAATTACTATGTTCATTTTTTAATACTATTTTTGTCTCATATATATATAATTAATCATAAATATTTTTTATCTACATACGTATACGTTTCATCCTTACAGGAATCGTCAGTGTAGAGAATAATTATTCACAGTGGTCGCCAGGCTCGAACCTAGGAACCAGAGTTATATTTCAAACCCAAATTCCAGCGTCTTTGCCCAACCGGCCGTTGTCAAGAACTCGGTATATATATATATATATATATATATATATATATATATATATATATATATATATATATATATATATATATATATATATATATATATATATATATATATATATATATATATATATAGAGAGAGAGAGAGAGAGAGAGAGAGAGAGAGAGGGAATGGTAGTTAGCTTGAAGCATTGCTGGGAATAGTAGTAATATGTTAAGAAGGCTGAGGGCAATGCAGAGTGCCGAATAGGTTGTAAGCTAGAATGGACAAAAATAATAAATCGAAGTGGGGGACTTACTATTATATTTTTCTTTAAAATCTTATATAACAGCAAGTGTGGTGTCGGCTGCGTGTGTTGTTTGGATGATGATTAAACATCATTTAATCTTCGGGAAAATCTTATCTTTGTAAAAAGTAGACACCAAAGAGAATTAACCAAAATTAATGCCAGAGAGTCGGGATGGAAGAAAACAGAATAAAGATAAATTTTATCTTCAAATTAATCCTATCTTGATAGGTAAATGCTCAATATGCAAGATAGAGCAGCAATATAAGAAAATGAATGATGAAAATAAAAATTGGATAAAGAACAATGTTTATTAATCATCAAAAAATGAAAAAAAAAATATACAGAGAAACTTTTAATGGAGATAAAATAAAAAATAAAATGTAACGAACAGAAAATAAGGAAATTAGAATTTCTGCGCTCACAATAGATGTCCATTTGATTGGAACACAATAACAATTGTCACAGTCTAGAAGGATTTCTCCTTCACTTGCCGCGTTATACTTCACGAATATGTTTGGTCATATTTACCTCTTTTTATTTTTTGTGCAGTGGTTTTTATTATTAGGGATGATATTGAAATGCGATTTAACGCCGTTTTGGCATGACGATTGATATTTCCTAATTTGTGCTACTTGAAAGCGGAATCCATTTCACTGCAAGTAATTAAGGTGATTGATATAGGATTTAGCCATGTTAGCCACTTCTTACGACAATAGAGAGGGAGCCCAGTCACTCAAAACGAAGAGAAATCTATTCTGTTTGATTTAAAAACAATAAATACTTTTTTTTAAACAAATCTTATTTTAATCACCTAAATTACTTACAGTGAAATTAGTTTTTTAAAAATTGATGCTCCAACATTTATTTTTATTCAATTAAATCATTATTTTATATTTTCCCAGATCAACGCTAAAACATTGATAAATCCTATTTAATCACCTAAATTACTTACAGTGAAATGCTTTTTTTCTGATTTTTTTTTTCTGAATGAATACTCTAATACTTATATTTTTAAAATTGAATTATTATTTTATATTCCATCCGAGCAACACCGCGACACAGGTCTTGCTTATATATATAGAATGGGGACGCAAAATTTACAATATTTTGAGGCAGGGATTGAAAAACAGTGTATGACCAATTCGTTTATTGAAAGTCATACGAATTTATTTGCTACAAGAAAATATACAAAATAGGAAATGTTTTTATTCTATGTGTCCTTATTTCTCAATAACTGCCTTCACACGCGTCCTGAAACTTGCACAGGTTTTCTTAAGATATTCGGGAGATAACTTCTCTTATTCTTCTTTAATAGAATCTTCAAGAGAGTCGAGATTGCTATGTGATGTTCTATTGATAGCATGTTCTAAAACGCTCCAAATAGCATAATCCAGAGGGTTTAGATCTTGGCTAGATGGTGAGCATAAATATGATTTCTAAAAATTGCTAAAGTTGGATTTGCAAATATCTTGTATTTTTCTAGCTATGTGGACTGAAGCACCATCATGTGTCCATACATGATTACAATCTGGGTAGTTTGCTTTAAGTTATGGTAAAAGCTGATATCTCAGTCTTGTATTAAGTATTCACATTGGTCTTTTCACCAGTTCTATAGGCATTTTTTTCATCGGAAGCTACAACACTCATAACTTTAGCAGGATGTTTTGTTCTGAATATCATGTAAACCTCAGTTGTCGATTTTGCGATACATCTGCAATTTCTGCGGTTAAGAACAGCATGGGCAGTGAAGATGTTTTCATCTGAAAAGATCGTCACAATGGATGGCTTTTTCTTGAACCATGTAATAATTTTATTGCGCTTTCCATTATTTTTTCTTTCATAGCTGTTGTCAACATGTGTTTTGGTGTTCTTGTATAAGATTTTAACTTCAAATCATATTTTACTGCATTTCTAATTGTCTTGTTGTCTACCTAAGTTCAATTGCCATTTTATACAGGGATTTCTTTGGTCCTTTAGGATTTTGGATTTGAGAGATTTAATAAAAGCTTTGATACGTTTTTTGTTTATTTCCCCACTTCCAAATTTCTTCGTAACAGTTTTATTCACAATCATTCTATTCTTTACATTATAAACTGTCTTTATGCACACTATAACTATTCTTGATATCTCCTTTTGTGTGATGAATGCATTAAACAAATCACACACTCTTTAACGTTTGATTACGACATCAATATATGCTAAGTTTCCAAACAATTGACTTAGTGTCTTCTGAGAAAAACAACTTAGCATTCATTGTAAATTTTGCTTAGTCAGAGCCTATCTACTCCATAAGCAATTTTTCGTTTGCAAATCGGATATTTTTGTTTTAAACTCCAGCTCTAGAACGGTTGTCGACCAAGACTAAAGAGACCTTCCCCTCCTCCATTGGTTTCAAGTAAGTAAATAATTTGAATCATTTGTCCACAAAATTCTGGCTCTGTTATTACCAATGTTTTGATTGTGTAGCGACGAGATAACAGTTGTATTTTTTAAATAAAACCAATTTGATTGATAAAATATTCTGTTGTTGTCGAGATCTGTTTCAATCTCTGTCTGTCTGTCTGTCTGTCTGTCTGTCTGTCTGTCTGTCTGTCTGTCTGTCTCTCTCTCTCTCTCTCTCTATATATATATATATATATATATATATATATATATAGAGAGAGAGAGAGAGAGAGAGAGAGAGAGAAAGAGAGATTTTTGCATGTACCGAATTTTAATAGGCAATCAAATAATATTGGGAGAACTGCCATTATTATCGATGACTGAGGTTAGTTTTATTATATTTTTTAAATTCATATTATAAACAAGGAACAAAGAATTACGAGATGCGGAAAAAAGAATCACTTCGATTTTTATTCTTAAAGAAATGTTTAAAAACAATTAGTAAGAGAAAAGGGGACAGAAAAAATAAACTTTAAGTCGATCCCGTTCAAGGCAGCCGTCGACAATAAAAGGGGATATCGATTAAAAACGTGGTCAAAAGACCATAAATAATTATCGGGGGTAAAAATATATATATAAAAAAAGGGAGAGAAAAAAGTGGAAGAGACATCGGATGTGTTTTTTCTCGGAAAGGGGGTTCAGATTACAGGATTTCTGTCAGTTTCACTTATTTCGGATTTGTGTAATATTCTTTCCAGATTAAAAAAATATATTTCTATCTAAAATTACCTGTGTTTAATCGGGCTCATCTTGTTATGCGTGTTGGTTTCCGCACTCGACGATTTTTCTATGCTCACATATTTATGACGAACGAACATAAACTACATGGCCATCCCAAAGGAGAAGGTAATTGCCTGCGAGTACGGTCTCATGACAACAGAACAGATACTACACTACCCCAAAACGGAATAGGTAATGCCTGGGAAGATGTTATCATGGCAGCAGAATAGATACTACACTATTCTCTCACAAATAAATATGTTATCTCTGGGATGATGGTATCACATGACTACATATAACTACACTACTCCTAAAAAAAGATAATGCCTGGGTCAATGGTGTCATGACGAACGAATACATATTACATTGCCCCCCCCCCCAAAGGAGGAAGTAATTCCTGGAGGATGGTATTATGACAACTAAACAGATACTACATTACCCCCTCTCTCCCTGAATTGGACATTAAAATATTAGTACATTTATCTGAAATAATAAAGTAACCTAAATTTAAAATAAAAAGGTAGTAATAGTATAGTTTCAGCTTCAGACAGACAGATACCAAATCTTCATTTGTAACAAGAACACCGACAACGAATGTAGATCTGGTTTTGGTGCTATGTCTACAGTTATCTGTAACTAATTTGTTTTTGTTATTCATTTCCTATAATAATACCTAACATATTTGAACATAATAAAATGTATTATTTGTTTAGGTTTCCGTTGCTGATTTTGATTGTTCTCGGATTTATGCACCACTAGTTGACACTGCCAGTGTTTCTCAGCTGGCTTCGGTCCTGAATCCACCTTTTTCATACAAATCTGCAGTAAATCTTTATACCGTATATTTCCTGGCCACATGCACAAGCTGCAAGTCGCCATACAATACTTGTATGTGTAGTGGAAGCGCTTCCTCGGCGTCCCGATTGCAGGATTGAACCAATGAATTCATCTTTTGAAAAGAAAGCCGATAATGAAGTTACTTAAGACCTTGTGGTGAAGACGTGCTGTTGTGATATGCGCATCGTTAGCAGCACGCTAAATGGGTTATTTCTGCAGATATCCACTTATTCGATGCTCTTTATGTATACTGTTAAATTTCTTCTTCAGGGTTCGATTTGAAGACCGTTGATGAAACGATCTGAAGAGATGAAGATTTCCTCTAGTTGGATCTGCTGTTGGCCGGATGGGTTATGATCCTTAGAGGTAAACTGTAAAACCAGACCAATGTTAATTAATAATTAAAGCAAAGACATTTGTGCCCAATATACATGAAAAACAAAATATTAACCATGCTTCTTAAAAAGTCTAAACATTTCATAAACAAACCGGCGAGTAAAAGTTATCTGAAATTAATTTGTTTTTGTCATTTATTTGCTACAAAACTACCTAACAAAAGGGGCCTACGTTTACGTGCATTATAACATGTATTTACACAGACCAACAAATAATCCATGCAAGAAGAAGCAAAAAACGTTGCGACCAATTTTTAAACGAATACAACTTAACACTTGTACGCGTTTTAAAATAACTGTGACATCTCTACTGTATTTTCGTTGTTCATATTTGGTTAATAAGGGAGTTAAGATTTTCAAAAATTTTCATCCTTAATGGGAAAATAAAATAAAGAAGAATACCATATATTAAACAACATGGTGATCGTGCCTCTTCCACTAAATACTGGACGGATTTAATAAACACAATAGAGAGTTACAGTTATCTGTATTTATTTCCTACAATTATATATATATATATATATATATATATATATATATATATATATATATATATATATATATATATATATATATATATAGAGAGAGAGAGAGAGATAGAAGAAAAAAGAGTGATAAATATGCGACGATTGTCCAAATTTATTTCAAATTTCAATTGTTCAGTGCAAGGTGTATTCATTAATAAACTAGTGTTTATTATTCTTTCCTTAAGCCAAGGCTTTCAAAGATCGAGATCTTATCACCAGAGGAGAAATACAGATGGATAAGTTGGCTTTCGAAAAAAACAAAGTTCAAATATTTGAAAAATATGAAAAATATTATTAAAAACCGCAGTGAAAAAAAGAAAAGTTTCGTAAAAAAGATATGCGGTTTGTCCAGGTGGTAAATTTCCGTTGAAATTGCTCTATCTCGTATATTGAGCTAAACCTCTTCACAATAGGTTCCATCTACTAAAAGTTTTACTTTTGGTTTATATTTGACCCTATCTATCTATCTATCTATCTATCTATCTATCTATATATATATATATATATATATATATATATATATATATATATATATATATATATATATATATATATATATATCGCACAATCGCTATAAGCACTAAATAAACGAATTGAATTTGCGTTTGGACACTCATACGTAAAAATCGACGAGAGAGTACATTATATATATATATATATATATATATATATATATATATATATATATATATATATATATATATATACGTATGAGTATCCAAACGCAAATTCAATTTGTTTATTTAGTGCTTATAGCGATTGTGCGATATATATATATATATATATATATATATATATATATATATATATATATATATATATATATTACTATTTTATGTATCCACATAAAATTTTATAAAGAGATATAATTTTATGTATCAATTTTCAGTATTTATTTCAACGTAAGTAGAGCTTTGTAGTAAGTTATGAAAATATATTTATGGCAATTAAGCTACACAGAGGCCCCCGCGTTTCATCCCCGGGGGAATCTTCAGGCTAAAATACATAGAGTTAGTTTTGCCTGGTATTTTTATATACACGACTAGCTAGTTAAGCAATCAGATTCTTTGTCAATATAATGGGTGACCTTATTTTAACACGTGGTTTCTTGTATTTCTATTTTAGATTTTAGTTTTAAAGTTTTTAGGTTTTAGTTTAGTTTAGTTTTTTTACAAGGAACCACGTGTTAAAATAAGGTCACTCTATAGAAAACAGAACAATAGAATAGGAAATAGGAAGTAAAACTAACCGGACCTTTGTTTGTGAGAAGTCCAACAATTGGCTTAGAGAACAAAGAATCTGATTGGTTAACTAGCTAGTCGTGTATAAAAAACACCCGGCAGTACTAACTCTATGTATTTTAGCCTAAAGATTCCCCCGGGGATGAAACGCGGGAGGCTCTGTGTAGCTTAATTGCAATAAATATATTTTCATAACTAACTAACTAACTAACTAACTATATATATATATATATATATATATATATATATATATGTATATATATATATGCGTATATATATAATATCTATATATATATATATATATATATATATATATATATATATATATATATATATATATATATGTTCGATGATTCGATTGTTTCTATTTGAATGTCGGTATTTGTCACGTGGTGACGTGTTGTTTAATAGTGAAGAAATTCACACTTGAAACCTTGATGGAATAACAATTTAGAAAAATATATTTGAAAGCCGAAACAACGTGTTTGCTTATTTATTTTTTATTTTATTTTAATTGTTTTTTTAACATAGTTCACCCAGACAAGGCAGGCTGCCACTGTAGACGTAAGGGACTACTGAGAAGAAAGAAAAGGGAGAAGGTTGGGGGGGGGTCAACCTAAATTGGGATCTGCGCAGCCAGATGTATGTTTACATTAGTTTTAAATTTCTGCATGTCAGTACCGTCGGGGAAACAGGGGCAGGGAGGAAGTTCCAGGGGCCAGCCGCACGAGGAAAGAAGCTATTTGAGTAGAAAGCTCTTCGGCATCTGGGGACCTCCACAGTGAATGGATGAGATTTAGTCGATTGTCGAGTTGGTCTAGTGTACTTACGTCGAGGGGGCACCAGAGCAGCCAATTCATCGGAGCACAATCCATTGAAGTATTAGTAAATGCTACATTGCGGCGATGGGACACGAACTGGAGCTTGGTTGACAGTGAGGGACCTATTAGGTTGGCGACTCTTTTTTGGACCTTGTCAAGGAGGGAGAGACTAGTAGACGATGCACCAGCCAGATGTAGCAACACTACTCCATGCATGGGCAGATGGTGGCTTTGTAGAAATACAGGATAATGTCAGGTGTGAGGAGTTTACTAGCACGGTAGAGGGAGCTCACCTTCTTTGCGGCAGCTTTGGCAATGTCTTCAATGTATTTGTTCCAATTCATGTTACGTGTGAAGGTTAGGCCGAGGAGTTTGAATGATGAACTCTCAGGTAGGGTGTTATTTGCCATGACAATCGGTGGTTGAAGAGGTTTCTTGTAGTTATTGAAGGAAATGAGCTTTCTTTTTGCGGCATTAAAGTTACCAACTATTTATGACCCTAATCCACTACAGCCTGGAGGTTATTTTCTAAGGATTCAGCCATTGCCTCGGATATGATCGCGTCTGTTTTGCCAACATGGCGAGAGTAAAGCGTGGTGTCATCAGCAAATAAACCAATCTCAGACTCTATGTCATCAGGGAGATCGTTTATATAGATCAGGAACAACAAAGGTCCAAGGATAGATCCCTGGGGTACACCAGCATTTATATTATGTTGCTTCGATGAACGGCCATCGAGGACAACCTGGATTTTTCTTTTCGTTAGGAAGGATCTAATTATATTAAGTAATTGCCCAGTAATACCGTATGAGCGTATTTTCAGGAGAAGCCCTTTGTGCCATACCTTGTCAAAGGCCTTGGATATATCAAGCGCTACTGTACTAGCTTCTCCTGCCTTGTCGAGTGTATGCTACATGCGTTCAGAGATGACCGTTATGATGTCTGCAGTAGATCGTGCTTGTCTAAGTACATGCGGTCAGAAAGAAGTTTAGCATTTACTAAGTGCCGTACTATCGTTAGATTGATTAAGGATTAAAAGATTTTAGCAAAGATCGGCAGTAGACTGATTGGGCGGTAGTTCAGAGGATCGGTTCTATTCCCAGAATTCTTGTAGACTAGTACGACAGAGGCAATTTTCCAGGGAAGCTGCTCGACGTGAAAACCGTCTTTGTCAACAGTATATAGGCATTTTATTCTTTGTAATACTGCAATTGAGGCAACGAACCTTTCTGTTAAATCTGACAGGGTATTTTCATGGATGGAACAGTTTCGTACAGAAATGAAAACTACGTAAATGAAATTGAATAAAAATCAGAAGTAAGAAAGAAAGGACTCATTAATTATAAAAGACGCCATTTATACTGACGGGACGTACTATACGATGTGTTTGTAAATGGAAACTTATTCCGGAATGAGAGTAGCTGTAATCTGAATACTTAGCCGTAGTATCGATCTGTGTATTCGACATGCATTTCAATATTCCTATATTCCGCGAATACAATCATGACAAATGAGAGAGCGTTTGTTATTTATATTAAATATGTAGTGTTATATGTAGGCAATTTAGAATGAAGAACGATGGAACAATAATGGCGCGCAAATTGTATGTAGCCTATTAAGAAAGTGACTCGGTGTTTTTGCGTAACGTGGAAGGAGACACATAGGAGCGAGTAAAAATGTTTGCTACTTTCTTTGTGGAAGACATATTTGTGAGAGTCAGAATTTCCGGATAGAATATAAAAAATATCGAAAGGATAGAAAAGTAAAACATAATTTCTAGAATCACCAATTAGAATGTAGGCTAATTGCTTAACGGAACAGTTTATCATAGGAATTAATCCGTAATTTTTCTATAATGACTTAAGTGGCACACGAAAAATCGACATTATTTTATTTTATAGACAAGAAAATTATATGATTTAATACGGCGGAAACAATCGTATTGAAATTATATAATAGAAAAAAGTGCTTTAAACAAAAATCTCGAACTCTTTTACTTTATTTTTATACTTTAAGCTCTAGTATTATTTAAGTACTATTTCTATGCGACCGTAATATATATATATATATATATATATATATATATATATATATATTATCGCAAGCATGAAAGGTAGACGAGTTTTCTCGTTTATGATTAAAAGTTCAAAAAAAGCTAGCCAACCGGTTTCGCCCTCTCTTAACAATGGCTGTATCGAGGGATTAAAAAAGGAGATGGTGGGGAAAAGAGGGGAAAGAATATATATATATATATATATATATATATATATATATATATATATATATATATATATATATATATATATAGAGAGAGAGAGAGAGAGAGAGAGAGAGAGAGAGAGAGAGAGAGAAAGAGGAAAAACGGGAAAGAAACTACGACTGGCCATTTTAACGAGCCTACATTGTAACACGTGCATTCCGCTTCGCTTCTAAACGAGTTATCAACCCCAATGCAAAGTGATACTTCCGTTTTTCTCTTCACCTTTGAACTTTTAAATTCTTTACGCCTTACGTCCTATTTAAATGCCCATCCTTGTTACGTCAATATGCTATACAGTCGGCGTGGATCACAGATTGGAGTCTACATTTAAGTGAGGACTGATAGGTGGTGGAGACAGCATGTAATTTGCTAGATGCATATCGGAGTAAAAAAATACTTTTGCTAACCTCCAACAAGGCATAGTACCACTGAAGCATAAGGGGCTATTGTGATAAGAACCAGATTTATAGGTGATCAACCTGGATAGGGAGTTGGTCAGCAAGATTTTTGTTCACATTATATTAAAATGTTTGCATGTTTGTAAGGGCGAGGAAACAGCGAGTTGGAAATCAATTTGCAAAGCCAGCGGCCCGAGAAAAGAAGCTATGAGAGTAAATAATCATCCAGCATCTAGGGACTTCTACACTGTGGGGGGTGGGATTTTGTTACTAGTCGGGTGGCTTGGGGGTATTTTCGTTCAGGAGATACAAGTACGGTATTTCGGAGCACATTCTGTTGAAATACTGGTAAAAAACACAAGGATGCAACACTGCGGCGATGCGACACCGGCTTGAGCTTTGCAGGCAGTGCGAGACCTAATAGGTTAGAAATTTTTATTTGCACCCTCTCAAAGAAGGGAGAGGATAGTGGTTGGTGCACTAGCTTATATGCGGCAACAATGCTCCATATTTTCAATGACTCGTTAACAATAGCTATTATATAATTCTACTTAAAATAGGACACAACTTTGTTGATATGACGTATAACAGGCAAACTAAAGTAAGTTGCTAGACTAGGAGGTCAAGCGCCATTATCTATATACTACTAAAGTTCAGATAATCTTGCTTGGTTGTTTTCACATTGGATGTTTTAGATTTTGAAAGAAAGGCTAGAGAGACGAGGTATAAGAAGTGGAAGTGATAGGAGAAGGCAAGTAGAAAAGTAATATTAGTAGAAGAAGTAAGAGAATGAAAGAAAAAATGACGTAAATAAATAAATGACACAAAGAAAAGAGTAGTAGTAGTAACCGCAGTGTTGCAGAAGTAGAGCTAGAGTATGACGTAAATAAATAAATCGCGTAAATAAATAACGTAAATAAAGAAGAAAAAGAAAGACTGAAATAGGAAGGTGGGCTCCCCCTATCGAGATGGTAAACTTCTTACACCATCCAGTATCCTATAGCTCTATAAAAACACTAGCAGAAGACTAACAAAGCACTTACAAAGACCTACTAGGTGTGATGGGGATAGAGCGAACTGGCGTGAGAGAGTCAGGAGGATCCGTAACACTCCCACAACTAGATGGTGATGATGATGATGATGATGATGATGATTATGATGATGATGATATAAAGCCAAAGTGGAGTATTGTTGTCACATCTGAGCTGGTGCACCAACCATTAGCATCTCCCTATTGGACAGGGTTTAAAAAAAAACTAAATATATAGATCCTGCACTGTCTGTTAAGCTTCACTCCCTGTCGCATCGCCGCAGTCTTGCATCTCCGTTCTTGTTTTACAAGTTACTCCACAGAATGTGTTATGATCACGTTACCGCACTTGTATCCCCGTAACGTAAATATTCCCGACCTACCCGACTAGCAGAAGCAACCCCCCTCCCCTTCACTGTAAAGATCCCTAAGTGCCAGAATATTTCATACTCTAACAGCTTTATCTCTCGTACCGCTTGTCTTTGGAATACTCCCTGCTCCCTGTTTCCCCAACCGTACAACCATTAAGAAATGTAAGTGTAATGTCAACAAACATCTTGCTGCCCAACTCCAAATCAAGGTTGCCCTATAACTGTTGTCCCTTATGCTTCAGTGGCAATGTGCCTTGTTTGCACGAAATGCATACACCAATGCACAATGTACCAACGTTGATCGATCGGGTCAAGGGTCATCTCGTTACCCCTAAAATACGTGACCCGGACGTGATCAGCAAGACAATCTCATAAATTGACACGTACCAGGCAGAAAAAATATGGAAGCCCATTCAGACCTAATTACATATTATAGGCTGTTGGAGAATGCAGTTTAACATACGCAAAATTCAATTGCAGAACTGAGTGACCTGTATACCCCACTCACCCGTACAACGTAAGCAACCTGACGCCAGTTAAACATTCTTCGGTTTTGTTCTTTTTCTGTTTTGTTTTATTTATGAGGCCTCCTTTTTTTATTTGCTTCATTTAATTATTGTCAATCACTTCCCACGCCCCCAGACGCAGTCTAGATTCCAGAAAGATGAGGAGACAGCATATCATCACATGTGTGTGTGTATGTGTGTGTGTATGTGTTTTCAGCTTACAAGGACATGTGAGATCTTTATTTTTTACTTTATTTAAAAAAAGAAATGCTTTTGTTCATTGTATTTATTTATTTATTTTGGGCAATGTAGAAAGGAGTCAAGGAGACACCGTGTTCTCGGCGCTTAAATAATTTAAGCTCACCGTAAGCTTTACACGGCATAATTACGTTACAACACTGATTTACGCTGGATTACCGAAGTTAAGCAACGCTAAGCCTTGTCAGTAGCAAACGAGTGACCATTTGGGGATACCAGGCGCTCTATGTAGGAGAATAGCGACACCCGTCTGCAAAAAACTAAGGTCATCAAAATCGGATAGCGGCTGACAACCGCAAAAGAGAGGTTATCTTCTACATAATGCCTACCATTAGCTACTATACCGAGGTGTAGGAGAGGGTGCCTCACCTTATAATTATGAGTGTTTAGCAATGGGGGCATACAATACCATTTTTGAGTATTTAGTATGACTCAGCCAAGGATTGAACCCTGGCCCCTCGACCTATTAGCGAACAGGCTACACATTATGCCAAAATAAGCCTACTATTCTCAATTTGAGCAACATGAGTTTATAATGCACGAACGTCCAACTATAAAAAAGGTTATTTTAAAAATAAGATTTTAATTTAGTACATTTTATTTTGTATTTCTTTCGGATAATCTCTCTTTATATATAAAAGTCAAAGTTTGCATGTTTAGCGGCTAACTTTTTTTAGTCTTTTTAGACCCATGGATTTCAAATTTGTGTACCAATGATATCCTGTAATATTGCGTGAGTACTTCTTCAATCCCCACTACTCGTGTTTCCCATTGTTCGAAACGGCTTAGTCTCTCGTTGATACGCTTTAAGTATGAGCTCAATGGGTAGTGACGTCTAGTTTCAAAGTTGGTGGTAATGGTGATGTAGCAGTCGTAGAGGTATTTTTTATTGTATTCTTTTTAGCTCTATTTATAAACACCTGCATTCAATACCGCAACAATCCAAGCTATGCTAATTGCCCTAAGGGGTCATAAGCAACTTTTAAAGGGGTCATTGAGGAAGTATGAACATTTTCGTATTAACACTTTTTTTTAACCTCCGAACTTCTTTATGTGCGTTTTGTCGAACTCAGGAACTAAAGACCCGTGGATCAACGGATAAAAGTACTAAGTGATAATCAGTTATAAGTGATAATTTTCTGGAGATTGAAAGTTCATTCCTCAGTACAGGCAATACTAAGAATACAATTACGAATTATTTAAGACTTCTACCCGGTCATGACTACTTGAACGAGATCAAGCTACCTCTGTTGATAAAATAAAGGGTTCCGTTCGAAATTCTGTGCAGATTGCCGAGTTCGACATGAAGATTCCTGTGTTCGACAAGTTGCATCGGAAGAAGGTCAGAGATTACATCGGCCGAAACATTGTGAAAATAACATCCAAGATGAGAACAGTAGTTCGAATAATACAAATAATGCAAATTGGTAATATTTATACCAAAGTCGGGAACCTATACGGAATTTCGAACTGAGCACTGTATTTAATCTGTGGCGGTAGATTCTTCTTGTTCCCTCTGTATAAGATAAAATTAATACTTTTAGCCGTCATGAAAGGAGAGAAATGAACACAAGAAAGGAAGGAAGAAGGAAAGAAGAGATGCAGTGGATGATTCATTAGAAAATTGATTAAGCACAATGATTGGAGAAAGAAAGTAAGCAAGAAGGAAATAACTTAATAAAAACGAAAAAAAAAAGAAGAATAAAAGGGATAAGAAAAGATGAAAGTGGAAAATAAATAAAGAAAGGAATGCTGCTGCAAAGAAGATAGGCTCCCTCTATCGGGTTAGAAAACTTCTAAAATATGCCATCATCCTATATCTCTCCAAACCCACCATTCGTTCGTACATGAAGTACTGTCGACATATCTGGGGTTGTGCACCATCTACTAGCCTCTCCCTATTAAACAAGGCGCAAGAAAAAAAAAACTAACACAATAGGTTCCACACTGTCTGCCAAGTTCAGCCGATGTCGCATCGCTGCGGAGTTGCACTTCCGTGTTTGTTTTATAAGTACTTCCACGATATGTTCTCCAATGAACTTACTGCACTTGTACCCCTAAAGGAAACTATTGCTGACCGACCTGAATAGCAGACAAATCCACCACCACCTGCACCGTAGAGGTCCAGAGATGTCGAAATACTTTCTACTCTGAAAGCTTCTTTTTACGGACCGTTTGCCTTTGGAATTACCTCCCTTCTCCATGTTTCCCCGACCGTACCAACACGCAGAACTTGCAATGTAATGTGAACAAACATCTTTCTGCCCAACTCTCCAACTTAGATTGACCCCGCTATAAATCTGGCCCCTACCACAGTGGCCCTTGCCGCTTTAATGGAAATATAACTCGTTTGGGGGGAATAAAATTGAAAAGAAAAATGCCATGAATGAAGAAAGAAAGCCGTAAAAAAGGAAAGAAGAAAGGAATATATATAGTAGAAACACTGAACGGTTACTAAAGAAAATGATGAGCAAGCGGTGTTAATTAAAGATAATGCAATTAAAAGAAACTAAGGAGACAATCACGCATTCCCTCGTTTCTATGTACGGGTTGCAGTGATCGTACGTCATGGAGCCTTATTCCTATCTTTCTCTCCTCGTTTTCGGTGAGCTGGGTAAATATTTTGGGTCGACAACTAAGTTTCTTGCCGTTTTATAAACTTAAATTTAAATTCAAACGGTTTAATAAAACATTAATAACAAATTAATCAATAATGTATTATCACTAGTTGCTTACAAATTCTTTCGAGCGTTCAATAAGATTTTCAAAATCAATATAATACACAAAAGCGAAGAGAAGAAAGTGTCGAAAATGTTCAACTTAACATTCTGAAAAATAAACAGAAATTAACTTTATTTAACTCGAAAAAACAAACAAACTAAATATATATATATATATATTACAAAATGATTCCAAAATAAAATTCCTCCCCAAAAATAAAAAATTTGAAAACATTAAATTGCAAAATTTATTAAAAAAATACGGCGGGAACTTAGTTGGACACTCAATATGTATTTTCAGTTGGTCAGGAAAAATCTCAGTACAGACATAGGAATTTGATGGAGAATCTATATCATCGACAGAAATATCGATTATGTAAAGATGTAGGTAAATATACGGGTTGGTGTGTTAGGAGGTCACGCTTAAGTAGATAAATAAATATTGGATAAAATACAATATTTATTAAATCATGAATTGTTCAAACAAGGGTGATATACAAATTTTTTTTTTCTTTCTTTAATCCATAAATTCTCAAAGATATGCTCTTATCATCAGAGGAAATTTAATGTAATGCAAACATTTTAAAATATAAAAAAATATAAAAGATATAAAAATACAAACAATTTAAAAAGTTAAAAATATGCAAAGAAAATCCTTACCATTGAAGAAGCAGAGAAAGTTCGTTTAATCAAATCGGAGGATTCAAAGTATGAAGCAAGTGTAGGGTTAGGAGTTGAACAATTGATGATTTTATGAACATCGCATTTTATCCCATGTTTATTCTCATCACTTATCTAATTATATTACTTGCTCTATCTTCTATATCGAGCTTTGACTATTCAAGATAGATTATGAGTTTTATCTTTAATTTCTCACTTTATATTTACACACAAATGTATGTATATATATATATATATATATATATATATATATATATATATATATATATATATATATATATATATATATATATATATATATATATATATATATATATATATATATATATATATAAAGAGAGAGAGAGAGAAGGAGATTTTCCAACAAAATCAAGGTCTCGTATCAAGTAAAATTGGTTTAAAAAAAATGAAAGCTGCGCCTTCATAGCCATGCCACCAGAGCATTAGTAATTACAAAGTTTGGATCTTATAGGTAAATTAATCTTCAGATTTACAGAAAAAGACGACTTACTATTGAACATTTCCACGAATACGTCCATTTTTTCCTTCAATACACATAATCAACCATGCCCATTCATTTTTTAAATTTTAATTCATAATTGCTCTGGAATAACATTAGAACCACAGGAACATCTAATATCCATTGAACTAAAACAGTTTTACAACGCAACTAATATATATATATATATATATATATATATATATATATATATATATATATATATATATATATATATATATATATATATATATGTGTGTGTGTGTGTGTGTGTGTGTGTGTGTGTGTGTTATAGTGTGTGTGATAATATAAAATTATTCTTTTATATAGTTCTGATCGATTATTGTGAGAGAATACAGACGGAGTTTTCTTTTGGTGTTCATCATTTTTGACAAAGGGAAGTTTCTTTTTCCCGAAATATTAAATAAATGATTTTTAATAATCATCCGAACAACACACAAACAGCTAACACCACACTTGCTGTTATGTAAGATTTTAAGAAAAAATAAATAGTAAGTCCCATTTCGATTCATTATTTTTGTTCCTTCCAGCTTACAACCTACCCGGCAGTTTGCATTGCCCTCAGCCTTCTTAAAACATACTACTACTATTCCCAGCAAAGCTTCAAGCAAACTACCATTCTCTCTCTCTCCCTCTCTCTCTCTCTCTCTCTCTCTCTCTCTCTCTCTCTCTCTCTATATATATATATATATATATATATATATATATATATATATATATATATATATATATATCTATATCTATATCTATCTATTTATTAATCTATCTATCTATTAATCTATCTATCTATTAATCTATCTATCTATCTATCTATATATATAGTGTTCTAGTTTGGTTAGACTAGCAATTGTTTTAAGCTGAAATCGACACCTTACCGCTCTGTCAACAGTCAGAATCTTACCCACTACGCCATGAGCACAAGCTACGAGGGAGTATCAATCTTAATGCTAACCTATGGATTATCAACTGCCTCGAGTATTTGATTATTGTCCGAAGAGTTATGCATTGTCGTTAGTGGGAACTGACGATCTCAGTTACCAGCGTGCTCAACCCACGCAACTGGGGGTCCTATGCAGCTATGATTGTATGTCCATAGAACTAAAAATGACTATCCGTTTGTGTGGCGCATGTAAATTGAAAGTGAACAAAATAAGTCGTGCATGGCGTACAAAATGTTGCCCCCTCCCTGAACTAGACAGTCTACGATTAAAACAAATGTACAATCCTACCCCCTCTTCACCCTACAAATCAAAATAAAAAAAAACAACTACAAGGGGTTTATTTTGTATTGTTTGTATTATTTGGACTTCTGTTGACATCTTGGATGTTATTCTCACAACGTTTCGGCCGATGTAGCATCCGACCTCCTTCAGCTCTCGGGTTCGACTGTACGGAATTTCGAACGGAATCCTTTATTTATTCTATGGGGGTAGTCGAAGGACCCGTGGTGTAACGAATAAAAGTGCTAAATAATAATTAGTTCTAAGTGACAGTTTCTGGAGGTTGAAGGTTCAATCCTCAGTACGGACGATACTAAGATTACAATTACTAATTACTTAAGACGTTTATCCGATCATGGCTGACGGAACGAGAGCAGGCTACCTACCGTGGGTTAAATAAAGTGTTTCTTTCGAAAGTCCGTACATATTCCGGCATAAAGATTAGCCAAGACGCACATGAAGAAGGCTGGAGGTTACATCGACCGAAATGTTGTGTGAATAACACCCAATAGTTCGAATAATCCAAATAGTACACATTATCAACCCTCATCTAAAAAATTGCGAAACATAAAGAGTTTCATTGTTAACCATCAACCTGTTATAAACGCAAACAGGGTGGCGACATCTAGCGTTCATTTGTTGTCTTTGTATAAACTTTCAAGAGACTGTTGTTTCGTGTATCCAAACGTTTTCTTTAATATTAACTTTAATTGTATATTCCTTAGAAGGTTGTATTGGTAAATAGGTTGTGGGATTATGTTAATCTCGCTATTCCTTGTTGAGGGCAAAGCAAGAGCTTGTCTTTTTGATCTGAAAGGATACCGCCGTCGCTCAACCGTCTGTGTATCTTCGAGTGGTTTCCACAAGTCAAAGTTGAGTGAATATGCGTATCTCATCAATAAAATAATATACATACATTATTCACTCTTTAATGAAGAACCATGTGTATTTATTTGTATATAAATAAATATATAGCCGTCCTGTCACCCAAACATAAACGAGTAAAAAACTGTCAGACAGAACCATTTCAAGTGTTTAGGGGAATAGAGAAAGAAAATAGCAACACCGACACCCCTACCGTTTGAAATCAATTTGGAGAAAATCCGTCATTCTATTTCCATAATGCGCCGTTTTAGTCCTTTCTTCTTTCTATACCGATTAATACACTTTCCAGTTTGAGACGTTTTCATGCTTATTTCTGTTTAGCCTCACCGATTGAGACATTATTTTATACGCATATGAATATGAGTGCATTTTTGTTCCGTCATATTTGACGGAGGGTGTACATTCGTTTATTATATTACACTCTAAGGGGTCGCATGACATCCACAAAAGTGATGTTATAGACTTTGGTCCATAACAAGTTTCAGATCTTCAAACATCATACCTGTTCCCCAAGCGACCCTACCAGACCACATTATTTAATCACGGTCGCTTGGGATTCAGAGTTAAAAAAACTATACATAATAACCACTTAGTTTTTACCATTATCATAAAATAACACTTATCTTTATCAGTAGTGTGGACTTGAATGTTAATTAGAAAACAATTGCGAATGCAATGATACTTTCTTCTTCTTCTTCTTCTTCTTCTTCTTCTTCTTCTTCAGGTATCAGGTCTGTTTGCGGACATTGAGGATCATGGCTCTCCATTCATTTGAATATTTTGTTTCACGATTATGTTCTTTGCAAAGAAGTTACTTATAGTGGGTTGCAATTACCTTCTATAGGGCCGTGCTCTTACAGAACTGGAAGTCTTAGCCATTGTACAAAAATCAGTAACCTGTAGATGATAGTCCCTTAGAACATAATATTACTTAGTACTTTATCCGTTGCGACGTGTGAACAATTCTAGTATGAATTTTAGGAATCTTAAATATATTCTTGCTTTAGATGTGTAATATTACTATCTACGTATTACTACTTTCCATGTGGATTAAATAAAGGGGTCCGTTTGTAATTCTGTTCAGATTCCCGAATTCGACATGAAGATTCCCGAGTTCCGCAAGACGCACCTAAAGAAGTTCGAATGTTACATCGGTCAAAACGCTGTGAAAATAACCTCCAAGATGAGAAAAGTAGTTCGAATAATATCCCAAAGATGGCTGCCGAAAGTATAAAAAGAGGATAATTCTGCCCGGTTGGGCAAATCAATTTTAACAATCTAAATGAATAAATTAGAATGTTCTTTTCATTTATAACTCCTATATTACCATCGAAACGGTTTTGTTTTCTGTCATTTAGTTATTTAAATCAATAATTCAACACTTTTTATTTACCTTCCCAGGAGGTTAGGCACAAGGTCAGGTTTATCTTACTCCCACAAGTAAGATGTGACCCAAGTTCGGATCGGAAAGTGGGGTTTGAAAAGCCAGCGCCCGAGAAGGTGAGCACTCTGGCCATTAAAAATTGCCTGGGCAGCCCCGTCGGCATTCCCCAGTAGGAGCGCCTCAGGCAGTAAGCAATAAACTTACTCCTCCCCAAAGAGGGGAGGCAAAGCCTGGGAGGGTGAACCTCCTAGAACTGCACAGGACAGACCCATAGACCGGCGTAAATCAAGCCCCGAAGGCCAAGACAATACCAGTTTATGGTTTGTATCAATCAATGATACAACACTTTATTTACCTCCCCAGGAGGTTAGGCACAAGGCCAGTGTTATCTTACTCCCACAAGGTAAGATGTGACCCAAAGTCGGGTCGGGAAAGTGGGACTTTAAAAGCCAACGCCCGAGAAGGTGAGCACTCTGGCCATTAAAAATTGCCTGGGCAGTCCCGTCGGCATTCCCCGGTAGGGGCGCCTCAGGCAGTAAGCAACAAACTTACTCCTCCCCAAAGAGGGGAGGCAAAGCCTGGGAGGGTGGACCTCCTAGAACTGCACAGGACAGACCCACAGACCGGCGTAAATCAAGCCCCGAAGGCCAAGACGATACCAGTTTATGGCGTCTATCAATCAATAATACAACACTTTATTTACCTCCCCAGGAGGTTAGGCACAAGGCCAGGTTTATCTTACTCCCACAAGTAAGATGTGACCCAAGCTCGGGTCGGGAAAGTGGGGTTTGAAAAGCCAGCGCCCGAGAAGGTGAGCACTCTGACCATTAAAAATTGCCTGGGCAGCACCGTCGGCATTCCCCGGTAGGGGCGCCTCAGGCAGTAAGCAACAAACTTACTCCTCCCCAAAGAGGGGAGGCAAAGCCTGGGAGGGTGGACCTCCTAGAACTGCACAGGACAGACCCACAGACCGGCGTAAATCAAGCCCCGAAGGCCAAGACGATACCAGTTTATGGCGTCTATCAATCAATAATACAACACAATATTTTTAAATACTGTATATATAATACAGACTAAAGAACCAAGGACAACTATTTGAATGCCTAATTTACATAACAATTTTTAAACAGTTCATAATAAATTAATGTTTGGTGTTATTCATTTGTAATTCTATTGTTCTATTTTTGCTATATATATGCAATATTTTTGTCGATATTGACAGTAATTAAAGTGATTTAATAAAAAAGGATAAATTAGTAAACCTTTTCTTAAAAGTGATTCCCTTTAAATTAAAATAACATCACACTAGAAAGAAACATTGACGAGGCATGAGCATATAAAGTTCATAGAGAAAGGGAGAAGATAACTGCCCCCCCTCTCTCTCGTTAGAAACGCCACATTTTTTATATTACTTTTTTGATTCCGTGAACAAACGTTTCGCATTTGGGTTTACACGTGCCTTTCCGACCGTTTCCAAATTGTAAGTTAAAAATAAAAGGAACCCCACTCTACACACAACATCGCTCAGGCCAATCGATTACTTCTTTCTTTTCATTTCTTAACGATCTTAATTTAAAAAAATACCAAAATGTTTATATTTATTTATTGAAATGAATAAATGTTAATGTTTATCTATTTATGTGAATAAATACAAAAGATTATTCTTTTTTTATTTAAAATTTTAGTTTTAAGTATTTCAAGTAGCGAACTTTGCGAAGCGATAGCGAGCTGGCAAAGCCATCTGAGCTAATAAAATATAAGTATTAGTTTAATTAGTACAAACTAGAAATCAGTTGACAATCATGAGGACGAAAAGATGTCCTTCAATAAACCAAATACTAACTGTAAATCCGAGGCGTTAGTCGAGAATGCTGTGATCTGGAACAAGACGCTAAATTCTGTTTTGCCAATCGAGACGATAGGTATCGCGGTTCAAACTCTAAATTCGGCTTCGTTTCATAAAATTAATGGAGGCCTAAACTGCGCCCAACCCGTCGTCACACTGTAGCGAAGGTAAATTTAAACAATTTGTTGAATTAGGAAAAATAATTTATCAACCAAATGAACCATAACCTGTTAAGTTTTTTAAACAAAGATGTTCTTTATTTTTATTCTTATTAAAGTCAATGTAAGAAACAGCTTTTATTTTTTTTATTGTTATAAATATCAGAAAGCCAGGAATAAGTATCCCCCTTCATATCTTTGACACCTGTCTTTTGGGGTCGGCTAAAAACTAATCTCGCCGACTTTTTAAAAATAACATATAGAGTTATTTTGTCAGATTTTAAAAGTCAAACCCAAGTAGCAAGGGTGTAACTCATTTTAAATCTAAAAAAATAATAGGAGTTGTCTACCTGAAATTGAAAATGAGTAAACAAATAAAAATTAAAATGACTTCATTGCATCCCGGTCAGATACAGTTAGTTAACTAATAAGTAGAATTTAATCAACCGGTTTAAAATTTTTTATCTTCTATATAAATAAATACGAAACTTTGTTTCATTTATCACCCCTATACTAATATATTAAATCAATAATACAACATTTTATTTACATCCCCAGGAGGTTAGGCACAAGACCAGTTTTATTTTACTCCCACAAGGTAAGTTGTGACCCAAGGTCGGGTCGGGAAAGTGGGACTTGAAAAGCCAGCGCCCGAGAAGGTGAGCACTCTGGTCATTAAAAATTGCCTTGGCAGCCCCGTCGGCATTCCCCGGTAGGAGCGCCTCAGACAGTAAGCAATAAACTTACTCCTCCCCAAAGAGGGGAGGCAAAGCCTGGGACGGTGGACCTCCTAGAACTGCACACGACAGACCCATACACCGGAACAAAGGCCGATCAATAATACAACATAATTTTTTTTAAAATAAATAATAGAGACGGAAGGCCCAAATACAGTATTTGAATGCCTAATTTGTATAACTATTTTTAAATAGTTCATAATAAATTAAGTTTTAGTGTTATTCATTTGTAGTTTTATTGTCCTATTTTCCCTATTTATTTACCATTAAAATTTTTTTTAATGATTTATTATTAATAGTAATGTTTTCATGTTATTGCTTTTACATTAGTATACTTATTTAGTAAGCTCCTTTTAAGATTATCCCTCATACCTGCCCTTTTGAGTAATTTTTCTTTCACAGGGCAATTTTACAACCTGACATCTTGGTATTAGCCACCCCCTTAATGCTTTTCACGATTTCTTCCCCCCTGCTTCCCTCTTTACCTAACTTTTCCTTGCTTCCCTTTTTGGTTTTTGGTTCTTTTAAACCTTTAGAAAATACTTTCAGTATTTATTTATTTTATTTCCATTGTGGCTTTTGGAAATTAAATATATTCTGTCTCATCGCCCGTTCTTTAATATAACCTTATTTTAAAATAACTTTATAATAATAATAATAATATTTATTTCCTCACTATTGCAGTATAATAATTTTCCAGACCCGTCTGTCTCCTCTATGACCAATAGTTTTTCAAACATAACTATCTAACATTTTTAGCATTTCAATTTACAGATGAGGGGAATAAATCAATCCACAGTCACCTCTCTTCAACTGGTGTTAGATTTTAGTCCATATCGCATAGCTATCCCATTTTTATATTTTTATTGCTATTATTTTTTATTCTTTATTTTTTAAGTTTTTAATTTAAAATTTTTCTTTTTTAATGTTTAATTAAAAATTTTCTAATTTAATTTAAAAAAAAACTTTTAAATTTATGTTTAAATTTATTTTATTTCTTATTTTATTATGTTATAAATTTCTTTCCTTTTTTCTTATGCGTTGTTTTTTTAATAATAATAATGATGATGATGATGATGATGATGATGATGATTTTTTTTTTTTTTTTTAATTTTTTTTTTTTAAATTATTATTATAAGTTTCTTTAAACTACTTCTTTTACATCTGGGTTTTACACACAGCGTCACTACAGTTTAAATTTGAAATCTTTTTAAAACCAGTAACGTTATTCCCGTGGCAATTTTAAACTTCCGAGTTTTCTCATTGAAGCAACCGACAACCTTTGAACATTCCTGGCGTTTTTTTTTATTTATTAAGCCGAACAACTCCTCTGACGAAGGTCTGCATTTCTCATATCTGAAACCGATGGTAAGGATGTTTTTCTAGCTTACTGTATTATATATATATATATATATATATATATATATATATATATATATATATATATTAGAAAATAATTTTGGTCACCCGTCGGCTAGGGTTAGATTGTTTGAATAAAGAAAAAGTGAGTTTTTCAGCAAGTTAAAAAAGTCACAACCCTTTCAGCTAGCTACCTGCCCCCGCTCTCTTTTATCACCCCTCTCTCTCTATCACATTTTTCTCTTTCCCTCATCGGCTACGGATTAAATAATATCACTATTTGTGTTGATATGATCTTTTGTTTATAATTGACTATTCCAATGTTTGCATGCTTTCGAAAGACAACGAGAGAGCAGAGTAAAGGAAGAGAGAGAGAGAGAGAGAGAGAGAGAGAGAGAGATGGAGAGGACAACAAGGGAGAGAGAGAGAGAGAGAGAGTTACAGGAGCTCGAGTGATAGAAACTGTACAAAATGATAGCGAGGGTCACACAACATAAAATGAGAGATGAAGACGGGTGATAGATAGACACGTAGAAAGAAATGATCACTTCGTGAGTTACTTGCACATTAAAGCTAACTGAAACAATTTAAGTGCATTTTAAAAAAAAAGATAACTGAATTCCAAAACCAAGAACTCCATTAGCATATATTTTGTATATATATATATATATATATATATATATATATATATATATATATATATATAAAGAGCCAGAGAAGCTATATGGAAATAAACAGTGATTAAATATAATAATAATAATAATAATGATAATAATAATAATACATATATATATATATATATATATATATATATAGGCAGCATCTTCTCTTGAAGTCAAGTATTGTTGAATATAAGAGACACCTCATGTCTAGATATCCTTTGGTAGATCCTTTCAATAGTCCGAATCAGTACTTTCAGACCCATCCGGGTTCATCTTCAGTACTTGGGAGACAAACCAAACTATGGTAAATTCATCAGCTAATTCCTCTCCGAAACTAAGATCCTGATTCGGACTATTGAAAGGATCTACCGAAAGATATCTAGACATGAGTTGTCTCTTATATTCAACAATATATATATATATATATATATATAAGTAAATTTCGCGTACAACAAAATCGTAGGATAAATTTCAGAGGAAACATTTTTTAAATCAATGAAACGGGCGGGTAATTAATCAATTAAACCACATTAAAAAAACATCATTTAATTCCGTTCACGCTTGATGTTACATAATGAAGACAATGGAATGGCGGATTTGTCGAAAGCGACAAGCTAGGTACGATTCTTTACACTGCTGATCCCAGTTGGTAATGATTTGGCACTGTGGTTTCGAATCTCGTTAAAACACTTGCCAAGTCTAGACACGATGAAAAGACGTGATACAGCGAAACAGCTGTCCGTGGATTACTATATATATTCCCT
>OY744519.1:89666895-89716895 GCA_963556195.1 Sepiola atlantica | reverse complement strand
ACAAATTTTTCATTTATCTCAACTATATTAGAATCAAACGTATTGCTCAAATCAATGATACATAATATTGTTTATGAAACACTGTATATATCGTGACTAGCAAAGCCCGAAACACACGTATTAGTTTAAACTCATTTGCATAACTACGTTTTAAACAGCTTATAATAAATTAATGTTTGTTGCTATAAACACGTTCGGTTACATTTTTTATGCTTCTCTATTATGAAATATTTTGTCTATAATTTAATCGTAATTAATTCAAGTAATTTATAAACAAAAGATGAATTATCATAATATGTACGCGCGTGCACACAGCATACGTACACCTACCCCGACGCCCGTTCTCTACAATAATCTGAATAATACAAACAAAATAAGACCTTTGAAAACAATGAAAGCCAGTTTTACCAAAACGTAAACAGAGGAAGAATAAGAAAAGAAAAACCGAACCCAACAGAAATAAAACATTTTGGGGGTAATATATGGAAAAGCGACAAGACCACAACAAAAAATGCGGAATCACTGAAAACATGAAAGAAGACCTGCAGATGGAACAGATACCGAAATTAATGAAATAACACTCACGGCGACCCGAAGACAAAATGACAAACTGGGAAGTACTGAGTCACGATGAAATACATGCATACTGGTTTAAATATGCACAACCTTAAATGAAAGGTTAACGGAAAACCCGACAAGATGTCTACATGAGGTGCCCAGAAAATTGGGCAACGGAAAATTCGGCAATTTTCGCAGGTAGGAAAATTAGGCAATTATGGAATACATATCTATTGAAAATACATTTTAGGATCGTTCTTTAAGGGTGTATAGATTTAAACAGACCCTACACCCCACCCCGAAAAAGAATATTTAAAAATAAATAAAACTCAACTTAGAAAAATCGATTTTATTTGCTTTAAAACAACAGTAAATATTCTAAAATATTTATTTTTAAACATTATTTTCTTGGTAGGGGAAAGATATAGCCCTCTTTTAAAACTATATACCCCCAAGAACATTCCTAAAATCGATTTTTAATTGATATTTATACCATAATTGCATAATTTTCCTACCTTGCAAAAGTTGCCCAATTTTCCGTCGCTCAATTTTCCGTTGCCCAGTTTTCCTAAATTCATACACGAAACAGACATACCTGATTGGATGATCAAAGGAAGAACTACGTCAATACGCAAAGACACCGAGAAGGGAACGATCCCAATATATATATATATATATATATATATATATATATATATATATATATATATATATATATATATATGTGTGTGTGTGTGTGTGTGTGTATATATTAAAGTGTTTTATACCTCGTCGTTTCGGGGTTATATCTTCATCAGTGCAGGAGTGGCGGTTTCAGGCGGTTATATGGGTTCGAACACAGTTCGTTGATTCAGCGTAGTATTACGAGCCTGACGTCCAGACCGACACACCCGCAAGAAATCACAACAGAATATAATTAAAATTGAGATACACTTACACAGGAGGCGGGGATGAGCGCCATTTTGTCAATAGTGTTCTACGCTCGAGCAGAACTATATATATATATATATATATATATATATATATATATATATATATATATATATATATATATATATATATATATATGTATATATATATATATATATGTATATAAACAAATGTTTGGAGGTACAAAATTTATATATGCTTTTGAAAATGATTTGCGGAAAACTTTCTCCCCCGTTTTTGATTTTTTCTTTACCCCACGCTGTACCGTTTTAAACGACTATTAAATTAAATTCATTTTAATCGTGTTTTAATATTCGCTGGCACTTCAATTTCCCCCTTGCTCTTCATTTTCGTTGATATATTTGATTGATTATACTATAGGTTTCTCCTGACAAGATGATACTCGAAAGAGCTCTAGAGAGTTTTTCGCAAATCATTTCCAATATATATATCCTTAGTTCTGATCGACAACCTTCCTAGAGCTGGAGACTCGAACAAAATATCCCGTTTGCAAGCCTAAAATTGCTTAACAAGTAGATTGGCTCTACCTATTGCCCGGCCTTTGCACTCCTTCTTTGTCTATTAGAGATACGAGCGCAGGGACACCTCAAAGACACCCAGTGCTTGGCCTTGTTTCTTGGGTAGGACAATGAACACTGTCTTTATTTTCTTCTATCTGGGAAATTTGGAGAATAATTTTTGTCATTAAATCTAACATGACGAGTCTGGGTCGCTCTTGTTCCGACAGGTTGATGGTACAGGTTAGACAGCTTGTCTGTCTTCTGTTTCCGGTTCGTAGTACAGGGGCCCTAACTCTAAGGAAGCGCTACGAGCGGCTGCTCTATCAACAGTTGCATAATATTGGTAGTAACTGTATGTGCCATATCGTGCATGCAATATGACCTTACAGTTATCCCCGGTGGGGTTTCCCGAGGCCACAGCCCCCATGGATCAAGTCTCGACTAACTGTCTGGTTGTGTGAGCTGATTGGCACCAAACAATATCCCACTTTAACCTCTCCATTCTATCTAAAACTAAAAAGAAAAAGAAACAAACCTAAACCAGCCAGCCACCAAAAACATCTTCGCCTCCGCCCTTGAGGCTAGCATTAACACATATCCGTGGGCTTAGAACTAACATCAATGATGTAGAAACCTTTCTCCTAGTAGACTCCCCATATATCCTAGCACTAAGTGAAACAAATCTACAACCTTAAATCTCCTCACACCATTTTAACGTGACTGGATACCACATCTACCGTAACAGCTCTGACAAACATATGCATAATCGAGAAGTTTATGTTCGTAACACCCTCACCGTGACTAGAGAACATAGGCTAGAATCAGATGATTAAGCCTACATGTGCTTTAGATTAACCTTACAGCACAGCATTAGTTACTTATATTTCATATACCGTTATCCTTCGACCAAGGACTCTACCCTGCTTAACTTTGTCGCTGAAAGCATAGATAAAGAATTTTCACGTTACTCGAGGGCCCAAATACATGTATTTGAAGTTTTAATGTACATCAACGTTATTGGCTTGTATTCTCCAGCTATACAGACATAGCTGGTAACTCCACGTATAGTTTCTCCACACAGTCACCTCTTTGATCGTGTGGATCAGCAAGCTTCACTTCTCGAATTGTTTTTGATCTCACTGTGCGATAAATACCCATAGCCCGCTCGGAAACGCTGATCACCTTGAGGTAATGATTAATATCACCCTAAAATTACGTCATAAAGATTATGAGCCGTTGCTCAAAAAGACAAGATACTACAAGCGGGCTGATTGGGAATCCATGAGAGATCATATCTGCGACGACCCATGGAGTGAAACGTTTTCTCTCCCTGCTGATCAGTGCGCAAATGACGAAATCCGAATGAGTTAAAGCAAGCATTGAAGCACATGCCCACATGCGAAAATATTACAACAATCCCCACTCTCCACACTTATTCACCTCGAACTGTGCAGCTGCTATTGCTCAGAGGAAACAAGGATTCCGACAATTCAACCGCCATAAGCCAACTATAAATAGACAGGAACTTATAGTGATAAGAAATCATTGAAAGACTGTAATAGATTAAGCAAAGAAAAGATATACAGAGATTACCAGAAAATGCACTGAGTCACGGAAACTACGTACTCAAAATTTCTGGAAAACAATGGGCAACAAACAATTCCCCCGCTATCCAACCACAATTATGTCGTTTGCACGGCAATTGACTAAACTGAACTACTTTCCCAGCGTTTCGCCTTAAACTCCACTTTGGGCTCCGTAAAACACTCTCTCTCAAATTTCCCATTGCGAACTGAAACCACACTCGATGACCTGCCTATCACCCCATCTAATGTCCGGACATCATAAAGAAACCTTCATACCTCCAAAGCACGTGGGCCTGATCTTATTCCCGTAATAGTAATAAAAAGGTGCTCCACTGAACTGGCCCTTGCCCTCTCCAAAATCTTAAACAAATGCCTTACCGAATCTTGCTTCCCTGATAACTGGAAAATTGCATCTGTGGTACCAGTATTCAAGAATTCTGGAGATAGAACTGACCTTCAAAATTATCGCCTCATCATTCTCATCCCGCTCTTTGTTAAAATCTTTAAATCCTTAATAAATCTATCGATAGTTCGTCACCTTTTAATGCTAAAATTCTTTCTGACCATCAGTATGGATTTAGACAAACACGGTCTACTGCGGATAACTTAACGGTCATCCGTGAGCGCATATACTATACATTGGACAAGGCAGGTGAAGCTAGGGCGGTAGCGCTTGATATATCCAAAGCCTTTGACAAAGTCTGGCATAAAGGTCTTCTCATAAAATTAATTTATATGGTAGTACTGCACGAATATTTAATATAATTAGATCCTTCCTATCCAAAAGAAAGATCCAAGTTCTTTCGTAAGATATTCTGTAATACTCATAGGTTGGACAAAAACGCCACGCATCTGGACCAGAATATTAGAAAACTAATGACCATGCACAATGTACTGAAATCAAAGGATAATATTGACTGACACTACGTAAAAAGAAGAGAAGGGGGAAGAGGACTGGGAATATAGAAGACGGTGTGAATAATTAAAAAGAGAGCTGCAAAAATACATAACTAAGAACACAGAAAGGTTTACAGACACCAGAAAATGAACAATACAAGAAGCAGCGAAACGTAAAACAAAAAGTTGAGAAAGGAAAAATGGGAAGAAAATCATGGAAGATTCATAAGACTGCACTGAGGAGACACCTACACATGGCTACGAAAAAGTAACTGAAACTGAGTAATGGACTCGCTACTGACAGCCGCACAGAACCACGCAATCAGAACCGACTATATCAAAGATAAGATAGACAAAACCCAATAAAACAGTAAATGTAGACTTCATGGTCAAAGAGACGAAACGGTAAATCTCATAAAAAGTGAATGCAGTAAACTATCTCTAAGACAATATAAAAAAGAAAGACACGAATGCGTTGGAAAAGCCGTGCACTAAGAACTATGCAAGCCGCTGATTTTTTTAATATATAGACAAACGGTACAGACACAAGCCGGATACGGTATTTCAAAACGAAAAGTACATACTCTTCTGTTATATGGAAGTACAAACAAACAAACTCAGACAAACAAGGAGAACACATGTCATGATCGTCAACAAGAAGGAAAAACCTAAAAAATCATAGATTTCGTCGTCTCAGCATTTCACAGGGTGAAGATAAAGGAGATATACAAATAAAGCAAATGCATGGAACTTGCCAGAGAACTAAAAGAAATATGAAGAAAGTATGTATAATTCTAATAATTGTAGCAGTCCTAGTAACAAGAATAAAGAGAAAACAGAAGAAATTGGAATCAAAAGCAATATTGAGACCAAACAATGGACGGCAATGATGAAAACAACCGAAATCTTAAGAAACATCCTCGAATACTAAAATCAAGTCACACAAAGTACGAACGCTAACTAGCTACATTGGAGTTGCAATACAAATAAAACAAAGATATAAAAAGAACACCCGAGCCCAAGAAAAATAAAATAAATCACATAAAATGACCCCTAAAAGAGCCCCCACACACGGTTAGTACCAAACAAAATAGCAATGAATAGTCAAGGAGGAAGAACACCAAACATACTTACACTGGAAGAGTGAGGATAGAACTCGGACATTTGCAAGGTTTATTGCCACTCACACCAAGAGAAAACTATTGGTCGTTGCCAATGAGAAGTCAGAAGTAAACGGCTGTTATGGTGACACGAAACTATTTGCAACGATTATTACCATTTTTTTTTAGAACATAGTTCATCCCAAACAAGGCAGGCCGCCACTGTAGACGTAAGGGGCTACTGAGACAAAAGAGAGGTTTGGAGGGTCAACCTAAATTAGGAGCTGCGCAGCGAGATGTCTGTTTACATTAGTTTTAAATTTCTGCATGTCAGTACCGTCGGGGAAACAGGGGACAGGGAGGGAGTTCCAGGGGCTAGCAGCATAAGGAAAGAAGCTATTAGAGTAGAAAGCTCTCCAGCATCTGGGGACCTCTACAGTGAATATATGGGATTTAGTTGATTATCGAGTTGGTCTAGTGTATTTACGTTGAGAGGGTACCTGAGTAGCCAGTTCATCGGAGCATAATCCATTGAAGTATTTGTAAAACAACACAAGGATGCTGCATTGCGGCGATGGGACAGTGACTAGAGCTCGGTTAACAGTGATGAACCTATTAGGTTGGCGACTCTTTTTTGGACCTTGTCAAGGAGGAAGAGTCTAGTAGATGATGCACCAGCCCAGATATGGCTACAATACTCCATGCATGGGCGAATGGTGGCTTTGTAGAGATACAGGATAATGTCAGGTGTGAGGGATCCCACCTTCTTTGCTGCATCCTTGGCAATGTCTTCAATGTATTTGTTCCAATTCATGTTAGCTGTGAAGGTTACGCCGAGGAGTTCGAATGTTGAACTCTCGGGTAGGGTGTTATTTGCCATGACAATCGATGGTTGGAGAGGTTTCTTGTAGTTATTGAAAGAAATGAGCTTTGTCTTTGCGGCATTAAAAGTTACCAACCATTTATGACCTCAATCCACTACAGCCTGGGAGTCAATTCCTTAGGATTCAGCCATTGCCTCGCATATGATCGTGTCTGTTTTTGCCAACATGACGAGAGTAAAGCGTGGTGTCGTCAGCAAATATACCAATCTCAGACTCTATGTCAGCAGGGAGATCGTTTATGAAGATCAGGAACAATAATGGTCCAAGGATAGATCCCTGGGGTACACCAGCATTTATGTCATGTTGCTTAGGTGAACGGCCATCGAGGACAACATGGATTTTTCTTTTGTTAGGAAGGATCTAATTATATTAAGTAATTGCCCAGTAATACCGTATGAGCGTATTTTCAGGAGAATCCTGTTATGCCATACCTTGTCAAAGGCGGTAGATATATCAAACGCCTGCTTTGTCGAGTGTATGATATATGCGTTCAAAGATGACCGTTAGGATATCTGCAGTAGATCGTGCTTATCTAAATACATACTGGCGGTCAGAAAGAAGTTTAGGATTAACTAAGTGCCGTACTACCGTTAGATTGATTAAGGATTCAAAGATTTTAGCAAAGATCGGGAGTAGTCTGATTGGGCGGTAGTTCTGAGGATCGATTCTCTTCCCAGAATTGTTGTAAACTGGTACCACAGAGGCAATTTTCCAGCTATCAGGGAAGCAAGATTCAGCCAGGCATTTATTGTAGAGTTTGGAGAGGACAGGGGCCAGTTCAGCAGAGCATATCTTTATATTACTATTACAGGTATAAGATCAGGCCCACAAGCTTTGGAGGTGTCAAGGTTTTTTTATGATGTCTCTGACCTGGGATGGGGGGATGACCAGGTTATCAAGTGTGGCTTCGGTCCGCAATGGAAATTTGGGGAGGGGGTGGTTATCTAAGTCCAAAATTGAGTTAGAGGCGAAACGCGGGGCAAATAGTTCAGCCTTATCAGTTGCCGTGCAAACGACATCATTGTGGTTTTATAGTGGGGAATCGTTGATTGACCATTGTTCACTACACTATTGTAGATTTTCCAGAAATCGCGAGTACCTAGTTTCTGTGACTGAATGCGTTTTTTTGTTAACTCAGTATACCTTCTCTTTGCTTCGCCTATCACGGCCTTACAATCATTTCTTGACTCTATAAATTTCTGTCTATTAGCAGTTGATTTATGGTGGCCGAATTTACGGAATGCTTGCTGCCTCTCAACAATGACAGCTGCACATTCCGAGGTGAACCATTGAGGAGAGTGGGACTTGCTAAATAACTTTCGCATGGGGACAGTTAACTCATTTGCACACTGGTCAGCAGGGAGTGAGAAGGTTTCCCTCCATGGGGCGTCGCTGATGTGATATCTGATTGACTCAAAATCAGCCTGCTCGTAGTATCTCGTTATTTTGAGCAACGGCTCATCAGCTTTTGGACGACTTTTTAGAATGATATGAATCATTAGCACAATGTGATCAACATTCCCGAGTGGGTTATGAACTTTCGTCACACAAGCCTCAAGCATTGAGGTCAATAAAAGGTCTAGAAGTGAGGCTTGCTGATCTACACGATCGGGGATGCGGGTCGGAAAACTGGCAGTCTGAGAGAGGGAGTGAGCTAAGGAGAAATTATACGTAGAGTTGCCGGCTGCATCAGTAAGACTGGAGAATTCCAACCAGTCACAGTGGTGTGGATTAAAATCTCCAAATACATGTATCTGGGCATTCAGGTCAAGTGAAAGTGCTCTATTTATGCTTTCAGAGACAGAGTTTAGCAGGGTACAGTCCTGGGTCGAAGGGGAACGGTATAAAAAATATAAGTAACTGATGCTGTGATGTAAAGTCAATCTAAAGCACATGTAGTCTTGGGCATCCGATTCTAACCTATGTTCTCTAGTCAGGGGGAGCGTGTTCCGAACATAAACTCCTAGCCCATGTATATGTTTGTCAGAGTATTTACGGTAGAGTGGGAGGTAGTCAGTCATGTCAAAGTGGTGAGAGGGGATTGGGGATTGAAAGTTTGTTTCACTTAGAGCTAGGATATCTGGGGAGTTTGTCAAGGAAAAATTTCTACATCGTTGATGTTGGTTCTAAGTCCCCGGATATTTGTGAATGCGAGCCTTAAGGGCGGAGGCGAAAATGTTTTTTTTTTGGTGTCTGGTTTGGGTTTGCTTTTATTATTTTGTAATGCCATGTTTGTTTTGTTATAGAATGGGTTGAGCAAGGTGAGTGATTGTTTGGTGTCAATAAGCTCACAGAACCAGTCCATTAGTCGCGACCTGGTCCATGGGGGTTGTAGCCTAGGGAAAGCCCACCGGAGATAATTGCAGGGTCCCTTTCCATGCGCAACGTGGCACATACAACTACCCACGGTATTATGCAACTGATTATCGAAAGAGGCGGAGAATACAGGAAATCTGGGGAGTCTTGTTGTCACTCGGATTGCAGGATACACCACTTGTTGTCAATGAACAATCACTGATAATGTGTTGTGCGAAAACCATATGTGAGTAAATAATAATAATAATAATAATAATGAAAATTAAAAGAATAATAAGTAGATGATTTCAAATAATTAGAAAAACGGAAGTTGACAAAAGTTAAATATTACACTAATACAATGTCGCCAGTGTAGCTCTCTACGACTTGACTATCTGAGTTGATTACATTCAAAGTATTATACATTTATGGGAAGAGTCTATTGAAAATTTAAGTAAAGATGAAACAACAACAACAACAACAATACTACTACTACTACTACTACTACTACTAATAATAATAATAATAATAATTCGGGAAATTGAAGAAGGAACTGAAGAAAACTCAAAACAACCCTAAGAAAAATGGCAATCTGGAAAACGCCAGGCCACGATGGAATACATGCATACTGGTTTAAAAATTCACGACCCTACATAAAAGACTAACGCAATAACTCAGAGGATATATCCACAAAACAGATGTACCAGAATGGATGACCAAAGGAAGAACTACGTTAATACAAAAACACGTCGAGAAAAATCGATCCTAAGCTACAGACAAATAACCTGTTTACTAATCACGTGTAAAATCCTAACTGCACAACTGAAGGAACAAATCTACCACTCTCTTAACAATCGTGGACTTCTTGAAGAACAAAAAGGATGCCGGAAACGAAACACATAGACGTACGACCTGTTATACATAGATAAAAATATCCTGAAGAAGGGGAAAAGCAGGCAAAAACATAGTCATGGTATGGAGTGACTATAAGAAAGCCTACATAGAATTTCTCAAGCATGGATAATTGAATGCTTAAAAATGTACAAGATATCCGACAGATTATTAATATCATTAAGAAAGCAATATGAACATGGAGACTGGCACTAAAAGCTGGAAGACAACACTTGATTCAGCTAAGAATACAGAGAGGCATCTTCCAAGAAGACTCTATATCACTACTACTGTTTATCATGGCCATGATGCCACTCAACTACATACTTATGATGCCGCATACAAGTTTACAGACACAGAACAAATAATTAACCACCTCATTTATATAGACGACTTGAAGCTATTTGCAAAAATCAAAAAGGAACTGGAAATGCTGATAAACACGATCAGAATTTTCAGGACATCAAGACATTCCAATGGAATTCAGAATGGACAGTGTGCACTGCTAGAGATTTAAAGGGGAAAACTACAAAACTTGGAGGACATGGAACATCCAAACCAAAACGAGATTAAGGCGCTCGGTAAACAGCAGACACCATCAAATCTACAGAAATGAAAGAAAGGATTGGAAAAGAATACCTGAGAAGAACAGAAAACTCTTAGAAACTAAATTATATATTATAAATCTAGTAAAAGAAATCAACACCTGGACAGTATCGCTAGTAAGATATTCTAGTCCATCCATAGGCTGGACAAAATAATGACTTATACACCTTACCCAGGAGACTAGGAAACTATATATATATATATATATATATATATATATATATATATATATATATATATATATATAGTCTTGGAAGTTTTTTAACCATTACAACTATATGAAAAACACTTTAAATCCCAATTCGTTGGAAAACTACTTTGCTTGTAAGTAAATTAATAATTTGCAATCACTAGTTTAGTTTACTTCCAAGAATTTACGCTAGTCTTAGTATAATTTTAGGGATCATAAGTTGTTTATCATGAAAAACTGTTTCGGGAATTCAAAAACAAAACAGTATTATATCACATGGATTCCCATTTTATACATACATATTCTATCCTCAATTTTTATATTCCAATCAAGAAAACTAGCTTATGTTCCCCGTGTTCACTTAATTTATAAGTATCTGAAACTTCACCTATCATTTCTACTTCTAATAATATACGCTGTATATCGTATCTTTTACAGATAAAAGCTATATTATTTGCTGCTTTATCAATAGGAACTATTACAAACTTATTTTAAAGCATTTTAATATCCATAATTGCGTGTAAATTTTTAAGGAGACGATTCGTTTTTTTTAGAATGTTTAATTATTTTTTAAACGTTCAACCTTTTTATTTACGAATCTAAGTTCATTATTCTTCCATACTTGAAATGTAGAATGTCTTAACGTATGCGTTTTTTTGCCATTGATATAATGAACATATCCAATCCTTTACTTATCTCCTTCACACATTTATTATAATTTAAACATTTACGCTCTCTATAGTTTGGACCTTTACGAAAGAGTTTTCTTGATTTAGAATTTTGAACTATCGCTAGATTACCACTAATTATGGGCACTATGTCATTTTTGCATAAAGGTGGGATTTACATTCACATTCTGGAATATTCATTTCATCATAATCATGTATATTCTCTACTGTTTCTTTATAGTTGAACACCTTATTCCGTATGATTTGCCCTAGCTTATATGTTACTATTGAATTCTCTTCCTCTATTTTAAGTTCATTGGGTAATGATTGGATGATTACTGGATTATTAAATATTTTAGGTATATATATATATATATATATATATGTGTGTGTGTGTGTGTGTGTGTGTGTATGTGCGTGTGTGTGTGTGTGAGAGAGAGAGAAAGAGAGAGAGAGATGTTTATGCCAGGTATTACCAGATCGATGAAACCTGTGTACAACCAATAGTAACTGTAATGTATAGTTTAAAAAATACTTTCAAGTAAGCTACCCAAAGACGCCCATGTTTCATTCCCACATAAAATCATTAGGCTAAATGCCTTTAACCTAATGATTTCCTGTGGAAATGAAACATTGACGCCTCTGTGTAGCTTACTTGCCATATATATATTTAGAAAAAAAAATGTGTTCGTTATGTTCCCTTTCAAAATTTCTGACATTTCTCCGGATCCGCTGCTTCTCTCATGCTAACATGTACTCCCATGACCACTCATTTGACAGAAGCTGTTCTTAATAGGTTCACTTTTTTGGTCTAGCATCACCAGTGGTTCATTTAGATGATTTCTTACTGTCTATTGACTACACTAAATCTAAAACTCAAATAATGCTCCCTTCAACTACTATTTGTTCTTTCCGGGCGTTTCAAAAGTTCAACTATTTTACACCATATTTACAAATGACAGAATAAATGAATAGATCGGTTGTAGTTGTGAAAAAGGGTGCTTTTGCTGTTTAGCCACGACATTAAAATATTTAAAAAAATGTATAAACTTTGTTATGTACTTACCTATTAGCTGAAAATAAGATTGTACAGAAAAAAATACGAAAATTCATCCAGTATTTATGAAATCATAAAAAAAAAAAAAAACGATCTTAAGGTGCGTTAGACATTTTCACTTATGAAATAGACAAGGGCCATGACTCAAATTTTGTTTACTTGTTTAATACAAATAGCTACCGAATGATAAAATCGTTTTTTATTTTTAATCTAATAAATACTGGATGAATTTGTGTAATCTTTGATGTATAGCCTTCTTTTAAGCTACCACGTAAGCACATAAAGTTTATACAGTTCTTTAGCTATTTTTCTAAGAGAGGCCTAATATGTCGGGGCTAAACAGCAGAAGCACCCTAAAAAGTTATTCAAAGTCAACCCAACGGCAGTAACATTATTCGTACTTATAAATATTCATTTACAAAATAAATCTATGGAAGCCCGTCTGTATAATGATGCAATTTTTATTTCGTCATTGATAAGAATCTTCGCATATAAATTTACATTTATTTGCATTTTCCTTTTATCCTTTAAAAACCTACTCTTAACTTATCATTTTAATTTTTTATTATTATTGTTATTGTCATTGCTATTGTTATTGGAATGACTAACAAGAAAACAGAATCTACAAAAAAACTCTATGGAAACTCAGTTAAGATGCATCATTTTTTTGTATATACCTAGCTCGTCGAAGAGAGCCGGTAAGCGGTTTATAAATATAAATAAAACTCAAAAGAACACTGTGTATTTTAGTCTGGGTCCACTCCCCCGGCTTGAAACCTATGGTACTATGTTGATTTGATCTGAGTTTTTGTAATATAATTAATAAATAAATATTACGCTCTTATCAAATAATCAAGCACTCTAGAAATATGTACAATTTTTATCACCTAAATATTTAATGTATTTTTATGTAATTATTTTTATTGGTGATTGAAGCGTTCGTTGTTTTTTTTGTTGCTTACTATTATTTCGATCGTCACAAATCGCATTATTAGTTGCCCTTAACTTTATAGGACGTCTTTTCGTTTTTATATATATATTTATTAATTTTATACGCACATAAAAGTAATCCATGAACACACGTCTCTGGCTCACAGTTGTCATCAGCATGGCTAACTTTGACAAGGATCGAACCATCGATATTGATATTTATAGTCCAGCGTTTTTACGATTGGGCCAAGACGTCCTGTCTAGAAATATGTACGATTTTTATCACCTAAATATTTAATGTATTTTTATGAAATTATTTTTTATTGGTGATTGCAGCGTTCGTTGTTTCTTTTGCTTACTATTATCTCGATTGTCTCACTTCCTAAGTGATTAAGGTGCAGAAAATTTAATTATTAGCCGGCCTTAACTTTATAGGACGAATTTATATATATATATATATATATATATATATATATATATATATATATATATATATATATATATATATATATATATATATATATATATATATATATATATATAAATTCGTCCTATACAGTTAAGGGCAACTTATAATGCAATTTTCCGCAACACTCTATAAATGTGCGTCTCTCTCCCCCCCTCACGCTCTCTCTCTCTCTCTCTCTCTCTCTCTCTCGAGTTGCGGAAAATTGCATTATAAGTCGCCCTTAACTTTATAGGACGAAGTTATATATATATATATATATATATATATATATATATATATATATATTCAAAATTTCCACCTTCGTTCTGCATGCATAGCTCCATTCTTTTTTGCAAGGAATTTTCGACTCTTTGTAGCATATTTGATTGATTATGAAATAAATATATATAGAAACAAATATATAAACAAACAAATTTAAAATAACAAATAGCAGTAATTAGAGAGTAAGATAACAATTATCAAAAGTTCATAGTTTGTTTGTGCTTCATATGGTAATCATTTTAAATAGCTAAGTGAAGTGACTCATGAATCACCCTGTATATATATATATATATGTATATATATATATATGTATGTATATATATATATATATATATATATATATATATATATATATATATAGAGAGAGAGAGAGAGAGAGAGAGAGAGAGAGAGTGAGAGAGAGACGCACATATATAGAGTGTTGCAGTAAAATTCGACACTCAACAAAATGAAAACGAATTAGGAAATAAAAACAAAAGTCTTATATGCAGAGATTCGATAGTTTATTACGCAACAGTAAGAGTTACATACTACATTATTTTTCAATGTAACCGCTGGCAGCGGAGACGCGAAATGAGTCACACACTTTGGCGACATCGTCCTTGTCTTTAGCGGCGAATGCTTCCACGGTTGCAACCTTTAGAGTGTCGACCTTGTTATGAGGAACGATCTTCGTTAGTTCTATGCAGAAATCCAACAACAACAACATCTACTACTACTACTACTACTACTACTACTACTACAGTACTACTACTACTACTACTAAAACAATAAACATCCCGAAAGATTTTATTTTAAAATTGTCTAATTTCGAAAATATAATATCACATAGAATTAACGTTTCTTTAATGGGTGAATTTCGAGTCTTTAATTCAGATTTTTTCACCGAAAAAAAAAAAGATTCTACTTTCTATAGGCGATTCCATTAAAACAACCGTGGACACACCTGTAAAATAGTAATCTAAAAATTGGGATTACCTTCCTATATACATTGGATGTAGAATGATCACCAACTTCCTGACCTGCAAGCGTTATTGATAATCGTCTTCTTTACCAGATATATTCAAATATCCTTTTTTATTGTTTGCACTAAAAAAAATGATGAAGTATGAAACTTAACACATTTATTAAACAAATCTACAGGTTTTGTATTTCTCGAGTTAAGAATTAAGTTTTTTTTTTCTTAAACTTAATAACTGTAATCATTTTAAGGTCAGGTTGATTTATATTGGCAAATTAAAAATGTCACGAATATGCACCTGCTATTACTGATACATATACTTACGTGTCAACAAATACTAAGGCGTGGTATATATATATATATATATATATATATATATATATATATATATATATATATATATATATATATATATATATATATATATATATGTGTGTGTCTTTAAATACGAACCAACCTATATATTATGGCTTGAATTTAATATCTGCCTTTTTAGGTACAATACAGTCTTGCATAGTCTTACCAATCGTAGGAGAGCAGAAAATAACAAAACTCGTCGCAAGTGAAAGATAAAATAACTAACTATTTGTGGGGTTGACAGAAAAGAGTCTGCCTGTCTCTTTACTGGAATCGACAAAAAACAGCAATTAGATTTTTTTTTCTAAATTCGAACCCTTGTAAGGAACAAAAGCATTAAGTAAATTTCTAAGTTATCCAATCCAGATTAAGCGCCAGTCAAATTCTCTCAACTTTTTTTCTTCCTAACAAGAGTAACATAACTTTTCGTTTTTATTATTGTTAAGCAAATATTTGTTATTGTTCACAACGAGTTTTTCCTATTTTAAGTTTGCCGACAGAACCGACTACTTACCCAGGTTCCCAACTATGTTGCGTCGACACCAAAGTTCTCCAGATCTTTTAAACACAACGTGGGCGCAGAACGATTTACAGAGCAACCAATCGGAATGCATGCGGTCCTCATAGCATCGAACTACATTTGATGAGACCAAGGATATGACGCTGAGTAACCTGCATGGCACAATCGAACCACATCTAATTTCGTGAGACCCAGGACACGTCCGGAGTGACTTCCACGGAACATCGGACCACATTTGATGTTGTGATCAGGATTCTATCTTGAGATATTTCCTCGGCCATTCGCAGCGAAAAAAAAAGCAATCCTAAGAGATCCCCATGATGCATCTCTAATAAGGAAAGGAGCCACCCGACAACCTCAAGAAAGTTCGGGTAAGTGAATATTTACATCTGCGTCTCTTTATACTTGACGTAAATTGTTGGTTTAATTATTTTTATAAATTATTGTTGGATAAATTATTTTTTTAAACAGTCTGTTACACTCATACACGTATCTAAACAAATTATCAACAAACAAGGATCCAGGGAAAATATAAGCACTGCGAGGACATGAGTGTCGGGGAGGTAGCAGAAGCGGTTCGAAACTGGCACACACATAGCATAATCAGCACGTAGTTAAAACTAAAAAAAAAAGTACGGGAGGAGCTAAAAGATACAAACTCTTTATCGATGGATCGGATGTGGTGGGCAAGGTAAAAATTAGACAAAATCTGTCCTTAAAAAATTATTAATTTTATTGATAATTTGTTAAGACAATGTCAAAATGAAGAGTTTGCAAAGTTGAAGAGTTCAGAGCGAACGAAAACGTTCTATGTGAAAGAAGGTGTTTCATCTGTAAGGAGAAATTGAGTACACATGGCGCCGGGTGCATTTACATATGTGTAAATGATATAGACATGAAGATGTGTGTGCACTATGTTGCTTGTTTTGCCACAGAGAGTATATGTATGAATTTGTGTGCGAGAGAGTTCGATTAGCAATGTATATATGCTGGTGCTGTGTTTAGTATTTTTCGTGTGTTTCTCATTTTGAGTGTTATATTCGCCGAGTATATTTCGATCTCAAAGGGCCTAGGCAAGATTGTGTCGAGCGCCCGTCTGTTGTCTCTGGAAGAAAATAAGAAAGAGACAGGCCAAAAGCTGTGTTTTGGGTTTTATACTACGAGCGAGATTTGGAAGTGGATATCTCTTTTGCTGTGATTGGTTGAAAGAAACTGCTGATTCGAGCTTTTGTCCAATCGAGAGTCGATACGAAAAAATATCATTTGCTGTCGCTGCTGTTTCTTACAAAAGGATATTTTTTCAACGTTGAACGCAAAATAAAACAAATTGAATTTGAAAGGTATCACGTAACGTAATTCAGTAGAAAACACGTACAGAAGTTATTATTGCAAAGTATGAGTGTTATGCCCCATTGTAAACAGTTAAGATAGTGAAAACCTAAATTATGTTTACTAGCAAATATATGCTCCACCGGTCGCATATTTTTGATAGTTGTTTTAAGTTACATATTAAATACATTACATTTTAAACTAAGTAAAAGGTAACCGCAGGGAAAGTGTTTAGAAAACAACATTTTTAAATTCTCTTCAATAAATAGAAGAAAGTTGTTAACTGGAAGTTATTTTATTGTTTCAGAAGATGGCGTAACACATTTTATACTTGGCGGGCCTATAGATGACCCACCCTCCAGTCTAAAATCTTGAATTTAATTGGACAAAAACAAATTAAAATAAATAAGTATATATTAAATTTCATGAACTATAATTTTTCATTTTATTTTCGCTAAAAAATAATATCCATGACTGAACCATTTATTTTTCGCGAATTTAAGTCATGTAAATTCGTACTTAAGGATAATTCTGCGAGCCTATTGTTTACATTAGTTAACATTTTAAACTAAACGCATTTTCGTATTAAATTTTTATATGAATTTTACATTTTTCTAATTCATTATTTTTTAAATTAAACAATTTGATTCAATAAATTTGTGCTTTAAAACATAATTTCTAATAAGATTTAACAACAAACAAACTCAAAACGTTTTAATTAAAAAATCAAAGTAAATATCATTTTTGAGCGACTCGTACGATAAATCTCAGCGGATGTGTTGTTTGCATGTTATTAATCAAATAACGCGCTCATGTCTTGTGCCCATCTCTCTTTCTTTTATCTCCCTTTCTCTCTCTCTTTCTCCTTCTCTATCTTTTTCTCTCTCTTCACCCCTTCTCTCTCTCTCTCTTTCTATCTCTCTCTATATATATAATCTGACGTCATGTTAACACCTATGGATTTCTTGAAATAGAACCTTCTCTGCGTTCAAAATAGTACGTTACACTTAATAATAAGATGGCGGGTAACTAAATGTTGGCGTGGACGCCGGCTGTTTCATTATATTCCATTACCATCTAATTTAATTAGGTAACTCAACTATAGAGATAAAAAAAAACAATGTCTTTAATTAATTCTATTTATAATTTTCATCAATATTATTAGCGAGGAAAATATTTTAAATAATCTGGAAATCTGAAAATAACAATCATGAGTGTATATTTGCGAATATTAATTCATTAGAAGCTTTAAAACAAATTAATTATGTAAATTTGAAAGACGCGTGATGTTTGTGGAAGTTTGGAATGGGTATATATAGGAGCTGATAAGTAGATATAAAAAGAGAGCGATCAAACTAATCATATAGTTTTGGCTTCAGACAAATAGACGGACAGATACATGATCTTCATTATTAATAGAAATGTTTGCTCGCTTGTTTGTTTGTTTGTCCGTTTGTTCGTTTGTGTCTTCATTGTGTGTGAGTTCTTTTGCTTGTTTTGTTTCTTTGTCTATTCGTTGTCTTGTGTGTATTCATTTGCTTGTTTATTATTATTATTATTATTATTATTATTATTATTATTATTATTATTATTATTATTATTATTATTATTATTATTATTATTTTATTAATAGGTCACTGCTTATCAATACCCGGGACCTCTCGAGAATAACGATTATACATATTGTCAGTTGGATGATGAACCACACGATGAGAGGATTGGAAACGACCGGTGAAATGAGCAGAATTTGATTATCCAGGGAACGGCTCAACAAGTATTAGTTCCAGGAGAGTAGAAAATGGACCTTGGGTTTACTTTCGACAACCTTTCTCTTCCCTTATTTTGTCTTTTAGTCCTCACATTCAATGAGCGATGTTTCTGACAAAGGGGTAATAATTTCTGTTTTCTGGGTCGGAATCTACCCATTTAACACTTATCATTGGCTAGGTGTTGACCTTAAAGTAGTATTTTTTTGTTCTTTACATCAAGTGGCTTGATGTCTTGTTTGGAGCGATTTTCATAAAAAAGTATTTTTAACATTAAACTTGAAGACGACCATGCTTTAGTTTATTCGGAAGCAACCTCCTGGTATTTTGTTCCACAGATGAGATGCTCTAGGAAAGAAACTTTGTTCATGGAAGTTTCGTTTGGTTTTAATGTACAGAGATAAAGAAAGAATGGTTGTTTGCTGTGTTTATTTTAGTTGGGTTCGTTTGTTAATTCGTTTGTTTGTCTTTTTGTTTTTTGTTAGTTTGTTTGTTTTGTTGTTTTATTGTTTGTTTGTTTTACAAAACCCTTTTCTCTCAATCTTTCCCCAACCCTTATTTTATTTATATTTACACCGCTCTTCTTATATTTTATGTTTTCTTTCTTTTTCTGCCCCCTTCTCTTTATAACATATACTCTATCTCCCTTTCTCGCTCACACAGGTCTTTCCTTTTGTTTTTTCTTTCTTTCTTTACTATTTTTCTCTTCCGCTCCCCCTTTATATGTCCCTCTTACCTTCCCTCAATCGCATTCCTATTTTTCTTTCAACCTCCGCACATTTTTCTATCCCCCACCATCTCATCTTCCTCCATCTCTATCTCATATTCTTCTTCATCTTCTTCTATCCCCCCCTATCATCTTAATACCTTTCTATCCTCCTCAAACTTTACCCCTTTATTTCATCTACTTCTCTATTTCCATTTTTCTTTCTCGTTATCTTTATCAATTTGACCTCTCTTCCTAACCCTTTATATCTCATCTTCTTCCGTCTCTATCTCATATTCCTCTCTATCTTCCCTTATCCCCTTCTATCATCGTAATACCACTCTCTCCTCAAACTTTATTTCTTCATTTCATCTACCTCTATATCTCCATTTCCCTTCTCTTTATCTCACTCTCTCTTTCTCAAGCTAACTCTCTCTCACTCTCTATTATCTTTTCTCCCAACTCCCCCTCTTTCACTTTGCTATTCTTTCTTTCTTTATTTTGTTGGTCTGTTTTAAAGTCTTTATTTACATTTATATAAGTATTTCTTTTACCTCTTTTTCCTTTTTAATAGATGTATTTTCTTTTCTCTAATTCAATTTCATGTTCTTCTTCCACTCTATCCCTAATTTACTTTTTGTAAACTTCAATCTCTACTTGTTTTTTTCCCACCGCACAATTATTTTAACGCCATTTTTTTTTCTATTCGCAATTTTACGTCTAATTTTCCCTCCGCTTTTCTCTTTATCCCTCCGCTTTATTAAGTAGTTCCTCTTCAAATTCAGATTACAATCTCAAACACATTCATTAAATTGAAAGTTTCTGTGAAGCGAGGCGACTCCTTATATTCGCCAGATAAGATAATTGTGCGCCACGTCTCTTCATCCATAAACGCCAGATATCACGTACCATGGACTGGCGTCTGGATGTCCTTTCCAGTCGAGAGAGGAAGACGGCCATAACAACTCTCACGAACAACGAGACAAAACGAGAGCAGAAAATAATAATAATAATAAAAAAAAACACGGAATAAAAAGAAATCAGAAAAGGAAAAAGAGATTAAATTTTGACAAAATATATCTATTTCGAGAATTTATTTTTTATCTTGCCTATACATTACGTTTGTGTCTGTGTTTTGACTTCCGTGTGTGTAGCATTTTATTCATGCATACATAATACATACATACACACACACACGCACACACACACACACACACATACACACACACACACACACACACACACATATATATATATATATATATATATATATATATATATAGTCATCCATAGACATTCTGTTTCACTGTAGTATCACAGCTCGCTAGTGTTACCAGACAGACCAATGCTACAAGCTAAGATTGAAACTCGACTCTCGTTGAGAAAAGTCGGGGCGTCAATCCGCTACAATAAGAATAAACAAATAAAAATATTATTTAAAATTAAACAGATAGTGATATCTTAGGTGATTTGAATTTTTAGAAAGGTCTTTTGTCTCATTCAATAAATTCAGCATTCAAAAAAGTCGTTGGCCCTAAGAGGTCTTGCTTATCCATGGCTCTGATCGAAAAAATATCTGAAAATGTGTAGCCAAATTACATATGTATAAATTTGAAAAAACGTATACTTAATAAAAATTATTTTTATATAAAGACATTAAGGATTCTCTGGATTTCAACCCTGTGGATGTAAACTTATATGGATTATTTTGGAGCGTCCACCCGCTACACAATCAGTACAACACACAAGAAAATGAAATCTTAGGGTTTATCCAAACAATATCAGCTGCCAAGTGTGTATTAATTTACGAAGATATTTGAATTATCGCTTATGGTAGCTGGCGATTGATATATATTACTGTTTCATATATATATATATATATATATATATATATATATATATATATATATTATCTAAATAAGATAATATATTATGTATAGTTTTTTTGTTTTAGTATTTACTTCAACAGTGCTCAATACATGAAGAGAGCTTAGTAGTATTTATAGAAATGTAGTTATGGCAAGTAAACTACACAGAGACGCATATACTTCACTGAAAGCAACATAAACGTGACAATTGGTTCCGAAAGTGCACCGCTAAAGTAGAAGCGTGTTTTCATGCCCTGGTGAAGTTTTTGAATCATTACACGAATCTTGATGGGCAAGGATTGTCGTAAGTGTTGCTCTATCAACAGTGTCGAAAGGTGTCGTCAGTTTCACAAACACCTGGTAAAATGCTACCTGTTGTTCAACGCAATCTTTTCCTGAAGTTGGTGTACAGAAAAGATCATATCCTTTGTGCCACGATCGGATCAAAAAACAGCTACGGTATTCCAAGTTAACTGAGGCATACACCCACCTAGTGAGCTGATTAAGCAAGGGCTCCGAGAATACCTCATCTACTGCTTCGAAAAGACTCATACCTCGATAGTTGCTATAGGTCAACCGTGCTTAGTTCCCTTTGTACAGCAAGATCAGAATCCAGTCCTGGGAAACAGGGATATTCCCCCCCCCCCCACACATATATATATATATATATATATATATATATATATATATATATATATATATATATATATATATATATCAGACGGTGTTCTTCTGTGGCGATCTTGTCACCTACATAGCGGAGAAATTCAACAGGGATGCCATCAAGGCAGAGGTATCTTCCCGATATTTATTGTCTTCATTTTACTACAGACTTCTCAGATAGTGGTGTTGCCTATCATCAAATTGTTGCTATCTTTCTGAGACAGACTGTTGATAACATCTTTGTCATTAATGTTACTGTTCGATGCACGGTACAGTGATGTTAGATGAACTACTAGCCACACCACGTGTAAACTAATTACTGCGTGCTTCCAGCCTGTCAATCATGCACACGTTGTCATTTATGTATGATAATGAGATCTGTATGGATATCTATACATGTCGATGGCCCTATTAATCGCTGGTAAAACACGCACATCACACCTTCCTTCGCCAAAGTCTACTTTTAGTGTCAGATCGAGGCAAGATACAATAAAGAACGCGAAGTTTACATCAGAGTTAGTTACCGTCTCCTAGATGGATGCTCTAATAAGATACAGGTGCATTCCGCTGAGTGGGGTAACATGAAAATTAACTTCTCTAAAAGCAGACCTAGCGCACATAAAATGCTCGATATCCGTTAGAGAGAGAGAGAGAGAGAACTTATCCTCGCACTTTACTTCTATTTTCAGTAGACTTGATTGTCAGAAGCATGTTGATAATATCCTTGACATAAGCATATTATTAATGCAGTCGTGGCGATCGGATCTATCGTGATACGAAACTAAATGTTAAGATAAATCTTTTTAAATGTTTATTATACACACACACACACACACACACACACACACACACACACACACACACACACACATATATATATACATGTATATTTATTTTATAGAAGAACATTAGTATCGTTTGTTTCGAATCAACAAGTGATCACGTCTCGTCGACTTTTGTCAGCTATTGTTGTGCTTATATATATATATATATATATATATATATATAAATGAATAAATGTGAGAGGTGTTTCAATTCATCACTCCTAACTTATCTTTTAAATCAATAATACAACATAATATCATTAAATATTTCCTGGGATACTTCGCCCTCCCACATCTAATGTCATTCCAGTCTGCGATTTTGATTTGAATGCTGAATTGGTATAAGAGCACAATTGGAAATAGATAATATATATTTCCTGTAAAGCTGGTTCTCCCTTCCTTACACACCAGTGAAATTGATAAGAAACTTTAGATCACCGAAGTTAAGTGATGTCGAGCCTGTTCAGTATTAAATGGGTAACCATTCGAGAATACCAGGTGCTGTATGTGCTCTCCGCTTATTACGTCATTGTTTCTTGTCATCGTGGACTTCTGCTTACCATTAGAATCAGGCAGTGCCGTCCCAGGAGAGGCTGTGCTCATCTTATGCTCTCAGGCTTAAAATCCTTTAAAATACTCAAAAGTAAACAGAGATTTGAGGTACATTTATTAATAGATGTCTCATACCTATTGTTAAAATTTTAAATTTTCTAAATATTCACAGAGGGATTGCACCCCTTTTGCTCCTTTTGCATAAAGCTAAATTAAACTATTTAGCCTTACGCATAGCACCTGTGTTTCAAAGTTCATAATAATCGGTTAATTAATTTAGGAGTGAATCCTGTACATACAAATATATAAACATACGCACATACCTAACTTTATATAAATAGATATATTATGTGTTTGTTACGTCTCTTTGCCACTCATTTAAAAATGCTAATTTCAAGTTAATATGTAAGGTAAATAAAAGAATTCTCAAAACAATGGTTCTGTTTGGGACTTTCAAACTACTTTTGACTGATCTTTCGGAGGGATTGTAAACATTTATATATTCCGATCATTCTTTGTTCTTTGTGGTTATCGACACGGACTGATAACCTGGGTGTCCAAGTTCGAATCCAGTTCGTTCCACAGAAACACTTTCACTTAGAATGTTGGCATCCTTCACATGGTCCCACTCGTAAGTACCCGGCGCCTTTCTAGTAAGAATTCTAACTAGAAATATATCGGGAGAACGTATGCCAACAATAGAATCATCTGATTGATACGAAATGAATGAATATATGAATCATTCTTTGTCTGTCTGTCTGTCTGTCTGTCTGTTTGTTTGTCTGTCTGATATAAATATTAATGTATTTATATATAGACAAGCGGGACCCATGGAAATTCCACGGTGCTTTCTACACCAATCTGTTAATTTAGTGTTAATAATAATATTCCTTTTGAAATTATAAATGTCTATCAAGGTTAATACTATAAGGAGAAAATGTCTCTTTCTTCATTACGTAAAACTAATTGTCATTGTCAGCTAAATATTCTTTAAATAGATAAGATGCATATATTTCTTCATCATTTCTTTCTTTATTCTTTTTATAACAATAAATATTCTGTGTCTCCTCACCGTAAAAATAAATTTTGGCTATTTTTCTAAACTATCTTTTTAGCAACACTATGTTTATTTTATAAATGATCAGACTTATCTCAAATAAGCCACATTTATGTTCTGGCAGAAAACTTGGCAAAAATCACATGATAAAGTTCTACTTTTAAAGTCAACATTTGGCTACGTGACTTTGATGTATAGTTGTCTCGTCTGCCACATTTATTTTGGTCACACATGGATGGAGGAACCGGTTTAGTTGTTATAACCACACAAGTTCAGAATCCATTTTTTATTACCTTTTACTTTACTTTAGGGAAGCGATCGCATGGATCATGGTATTAATTGCCCCATTTAAATTCCCCGCTGTCCGGTTCCAAGGGTTGTGTGACTTGCCAGTAATTACGTAACGCGTCTGGTTCGTTTTAGGTCAAGTCAGAAAGAAAGCTCCGAAACTACTCCAGCTTTTAACACGGGACGTGTTGTGTGGGGCTTATCCACCCTCAATGTACAACAGCATACGTATTACAGAAATAATTTTGGCGATGTGCTATAAAAGTGGTCAATGACCCTTTTCGAGTGTCATGCATCCTTAAATGGATTCATTAAAAAATAAATAAATTGTAGCAGTCACATATTTTATGTACTATTTTTTGTTGCTGTAAATAAACAGATTTACAAGTGACTGATTGGACCACTTGCTAATCAGAGTTACTGGCGTAATAACACAGGAATTTATTGGACTACTTCTTGTAGCGCTCACGTAATCTTTTTCCAGGCGAAACCAGTTGAAGTTAAGACATTATATGAGCAAGACGTATGTTGTTGGCTTTCCAAACTCGTCAACGACATTATTAATCTACTAAGGCGCCTGACTCTTTTCTGATGTCGCGATCTTTACCTGTATTCTAGAGACGCCAGCATTGACGATATTTCCACTCCTTTGAAGAAGACTGATAGTGTTGAATGGTTTTAGTTGACCGAGCCATTTTGTGTTAATGGATCAGAAGTCCGGACAGGGGTCGATCAAAGAATTGGGCATCAACTGAGGGATAAGAAATATATAAAAACAGACAAGCAAGGTATCGATAGCTCGAAGAAATATATTTAAAGAAAAAAGAAAAAAATATATTTCCGTGGACTTGTAGTTACAATAACAAAACTATTTCGGTGTTTGTGGGTTAATACCTCTACGCTTCTGAAATGAGTTTGGGCTCCAACTTCGACTCGCTAAGTGGTGGTTAAGGCTTTTGTATGGATGTGGCGAAAAGCGATTCTTCTCCGAATTAAGAAAACCAATTCTCTTGAGGCGGTAACAACGACAGTTTTCTGAAAAACTTCAACTTTCTCGGAAAAACTAAAACTCAACTGTATAAATTCGCAACTGTTATACCTTACGTGGCAAGGTAACTTGGCGTTGTCCAGCCAAGTTCTACGTACCTTACACAGGAACCAATTTCAATGATAACTAACTGATCGTAATCGGCTGCAATATTGTTTTCAATACGTGTACACTTTTTTTAATATACTGGTTCTTAGTCTCGTCGTCCCCTACGCGGATTCCCAAATATATACTAGCGTACTATTTTTCGCAATTCTCCGCAAGGTCCCGTCACTTTGTCACATCTCTTTCACCTTTATATTTCCATTGATTCTCATTTTTGAATATCTCGTTTTTATTTCATATGCTTTCACTCTCTCTTTCTCTCTCTCTCTTTCTCTCTCTCTCTCTCTCTCACTTCTCTCTCTTATTTTTCTCCCGTTCTTTTCTTTACAACTCGCCCACCCCTATATCTTCCTCTCTTTGATTCCACCCACTTTCTCTTTAAACCTCTACCCCCGCTCTAACTGCTTTATTACTTTCGATTTTTACTCTCCTCTAAGATCCGAAAAGAAATAAGAAAACATGGAGGCAGTTAGCAAGAATATGTATTTACAGGAAGTACAGAAGTAATGGGTTGCCAGAGACTGCTTCCCGATTGGCCAGAGCGACTCTCTTTATTATTGCCACGATTCATAGTGTCGGGAAGAGTCCATGTAGTGCAACAATAGGGTAGATCACCATAACACTATTTTAATCAGTTTCTACTTACGCTTTTCTGTTTTTCTTAATATCGCTCTTTTTGAACATCCCTTTATAAACTCTACCTTTCTCAATCTTGTTTTTTCAGTCTTTTTTTTTTTTTAATCATCCATCCATTTTCTCTCTCGCTCCCGTTTATCGCGTTCCATCTCTTGTGTATCATTCTCTGTCTTTCTCTCAATCCTACATTCCCCCTCTCTCACTTTATCTATATAACCCTCTCTCTCTTCCTACGATTCTGTTCCAATCTCACTACCTCTCTTTCTACATATCTCTTATTCTCTCTACTTCCTTTCACCCTTTCTCTTCCTTGCCTTTCTCTATTTCTTTCAATCTAACTTTCTCTCTTTTACTCTCTGATTTGCCCTGTGCCCCGTTTCTTTTCAATCTATCTATATTCTTATCTATCTGTCCTATTTACTCTTTCTTTTACTTTCTCTACCCCCTCTGTCTCTCTCTATTCCTACGTCGCTCTTACAATATTTTGCCACTTTCCCTTCGTTCTGAATATTCATCCTTCTCAACCTTTCAGTTTAAGATCACCCTTTCACATTCTCTTTCAGTATTAAAAAAAGCATCTTTCATCGATTTTCTCACTCTCACTCACTCACTCACTCACTCACTCACTCACTCACTCACTCACTCACTCTCTTTCAAAAGATCTCTATCCTCTTCGTTTTTTGTTTCAATCTCCATTTCTCTACTTCCATTCATCATTTCCTCTCTCTCATTTCGTTTTGAATCCCAACATCCTCCCATATCTCTCTTCATTTTAATCACTAGATTTCCCCTTTCTCTTTTCCTTTTTAATCTCTACATTATACTCCATCTTTTTCTCGCTTTCTCCTCCTTTTTAACCCCTACGATGTCACCCCTCTCTTCCTTTTTAATCTCTACATTTTAATATTTGTCTCTTTGCTTTTTTTAAATCTCTCTCTTTTCCTTTTCAACTTCTCTCTCTTCCTTTTGAATCTCACTCTCTTCCTTTTTACGCTCACCATTCTTTACCTTTATAATCTCTCTCTATGTTTCCACATTGCTCTTCCACCTCCTCTATCTCTCTTTCGCCTCTATTTCAAGCTTAATCAAATATATGTTAAAGCTAAAAAAATAAAGCCGGGAAAAATATATTTGTCATGGAGACATCTGCAGTTAGCAAACAACTACAAAATACAAAAACAAACAAACAATTAAAACAAATTAAAGACGAAACAAAATAAACAAATACACACAAACACAAATAAACTAAATAAGTAAATAAATAAATTAAAAAAAGCATCGTCCAGAAAGAAAACAAAATTCAAGGAATGCCCGATTTAGTCTGATAGAATAAAAGACGACAGAAATTAAGAATAAAGGCGGTGGATAGATTTAACCAGGATTTAGGTGTGTGGGGCCGGGCCACGGGGAGCGATACAGGGGGAGGTGGGTATAGCACGATGCAGGGGGTTTTAGTGGCGCTAGGTGGAGAGACAGAAAAAAGGGTTGGAAGACGGAACGGTCCTAAAATTAGGTTCAGTCTAGCCGTTCTCCAGAATTGCAGTCATCGAGCCAGCCGTTGTTTGAACTCTGGTAACAAGGAGTTGTCTTCTCGCCACGTCGTCTGCTTCAATGAGTCCCTTTCGCGCCATCTTTCCGGAGGGGAAAAATGGAGGACTGCGTATAATGAGGAGAGAATAGATCGTAGGAAAGTGGAAGAGCATTACAGGATATTTATAGAGATAGATGAATAGATAAGGAGAAGGAGTAAAAAAGAGGGTTAGAAGAAGGACATGGTAGAAGTGTAACAGGAAACGATTATCTTATCATACGCCCGTTTAATCTGCGCGTTTCGGCATTAAAATTCTATTTCCAAGCTTGAACGTCATACACCGACGAAAATGCAATTTGAAACAGACGGACATTTCGACGAAAATGCAATTTTAAATTCACTAGTTACGCCAATACGTAGTTAAAGCAAAAATGTTGTTTTGGATTATTAAAATAATTTCCAACGCTATTGATGATATTTACTCATTCATTTGTTTATTCTTTTTTTTTTATTATATCGCTTATGTTTTCATCATGTTTTAAAACGATATAAATAATACATCTATGACGTTACGCCAAAGCTATAATCATTTTGTTAAGGTAATGTTTTATGTTTTAGATATAAGAAAGTCCAAATAGCTCAAGTGGTAGAACCTCAGACTAAACATCTCAACGTTTCGATTTCCGCTTCATTTGTTGGAAATTTATATTTTACTATTAATGCAATATTTCCATTTCTATGAGACAAATTCCGCAAAGTATTTATTACGCTAAAAACAATTGTGATTGACGTAAAAATTGTGAATGATATAAGAAGCATCACAGACGTACGGATTAACATAGAGATGATTGGGTTTTTAGAAAAAATATAATAAAAAAAATATCTACTATATATATATATATATATATATATATATATATATATATATATATAGATAGATAGATATGTTTTTTTCTGGAGATAAAAGTATGATGTAACAATGGAATAAGATGACAAAGAACCTGAAGAAAAAAAGGAAATAACAGGGCGAAACAACGAAGGACGGTCAGTGAAAATATATGTTTTTTTAATTCAGAAATATTTAGATTAATAATTATAGCTGATATTGAATGATTAGAAATACAAATAGATAAAATGATAAGATACATATATGCTACCACCAGGATATAACGAGACCATAGTTCCATGTGATATATATATATATATATATATATATATATATATATATATATATATATATATATATATATATATATATATATAATGTTGATAATGAGTACCGATTGTAATTTAGGGTCTGCTCGCCTAGTTGTTCATGTTTTTTTTCGTTTTTGCTTTGTTTTGTACAATTAGCACTGAAGATTACCACACCAAGAAATAAATGCACTAGAGATTTTTACAAATATCTTTGTGTTAGCGGAAACAATTGTATGCCGAATAAAAATATGTTTCATAGAAAAAACGTGATCTGTCCTTTATAACATTGATATGGTATAAATTACATAAACATATTTAATAGAGCATAGCTCTGGCCTTACAATATTGAGCTATTATAATTACTTTATGTTATAAAATTTATATTCAGACATATATAAAAAATATAAATATAAATAAAAAATACACACACACACCATATATATATATATATATATATATATATATATATATATATATATATATATATATATATATATATATAATTATTGAATAATAAATATTTATTTATTACCGACATACATACACGTTTCACCCTAACGGAATCTTCAGTGTGGAGATAACTGTCTAAACCGGTCGAACGATTCGACCTCCGGAACATGCTTCACCTTTAACTCAATGAGACCAATTAAAAAAGTGTTTAGCGAGATTCGAAACCAGAAATATATATATATATATATATATATATATATATATATATATATATATATATATATATATATATATATATATATATATATATATATATATATATATATATATATATATATATGTATATATATATATATGTATATATATATATATATGTATATGTATATATATATATGTATATATATATATATGTATATGTATATATATATATATATATATATATATATATATATATATATATAAAGGTTTAGTCACACCGATGAGTCGTAAGACGACGAACGAAACACATGTCAGTAGAGAATTATATTAAAGAAAATACATGTCGCTCCACATATGGGGGCATCGCATTGGTGAAAGGGAAAAATTTTACCCAGCATTTAGGTATTTTTTTTAAAACATAGTTCACCCCAAACAAGGTAGACCGTCACTGTAGACGTAAGGGGCTACTGAGAAAAAAGAGAGAAGGTTTTTTTTTGGGGGGGGGGGTCAACCTAAATTGGGAGTTGCGCAGCGAGATGTCTGTTTACATTAGTTTTAAATTTCTGCATGTCAGTACCGTCGGGGAAACAGGGGGCAGGGAGGGAGTTCCAGGGGCTAGCAGCATAAGGAAAGAAGCTATTGGAGTAGAAAGCTCTCCAGCATCTGGGGACCTCCACAGTTAATATATGGGATTTAGTTGATTATCGAGTTGGTCTAGTGTATTTACGTTGAGAGCGCACCTGAGTAGCCAGTTCATCGGAGCATAATCCATTGAAGTATTTGTAAAACAAGCACAAGGATGCTACATTGCGGCGATGGGACAGAGCTAGAGCTTGATGGACAGTGAGGGACCTATTAGGTTGGCGACTCTATTTTTGATCTTGTCAAAGACGGGAGAAACTAGTAGATGATGCACCAGCCCAAATGTGACAACAATACTCCATGCATGGGGTGATGGTGGCTTGTAGAGATACAGGATACTCTCAGGTGTGAGAAGTTTACTAGCACGAAAGAGGAAGTCCACCTTCTTTGCTGCAGCCTTGGCAATGTCTTCAAAGTATTTGTTCCAATTCATGTTACATGTGAAGGTTAGGCTGAGGAGTTTGAATGTTGAACTCTCATGCAGGGTGTTATTTGCCATGACAATCGGTGGTTGGAGAGGTTTCTTGTAGTTATTGAAGGAAAGGAGCTTTGTCTTTGCGGCATTAATGTTACCAACCATTTATGACCTCAATCCACTACAGCCTAGAGGTCATTTTTTAAGGATTCAGCCATTGCCTCGGATATGATCGCGTCAGTTATGCCAACATGACGAGAGTAAAGCGTGGTGTCGTCAACAAATAAACCAATCTCAGACTCTTTCAGCAGGGAGATCGTTTATGAATGTCAGGAACAATAAAGGTCCGAGGATAGATCTCTGGGGTACACCAGCATTTATGTCATATTGCTTAGATGAACGGCCATCGAGGACAACTTGGATCTTTCTTTTGGTTAGGAAAGATCTAATTATATTAAGTAATTGCCCAGTAATACCGTATGAGTGTATTTTCAGGAGAAGCCCTTTATGCCATACCTTGTCAAAGGCCTTGGATATATCAAGCGCCTGCTTGGTCGAGTGTATGATACATGCGTTAAGAGATGACCGTTAGGATGTCTGCAGTAGATCATGTTGTCCAAATCCATACTGGTGGTCAGAAAGAAGTTTAGCATTAACTAAGTGCCGTACTATCGTTAGATTGATTAAGGATTCAAAGATTATAGCAAAGATCGGCAGTAGACTGATTGGGCGGTAGTTCTTAGGATCGGTTCTATTCCCAGATTTCTTGTAGACTGGTACCACGGAGGCAATTTTCCAGCTATCGGGGAAGCAAGATTCAGCTAGGCATTTATTGTAGAGTTTGGAGAGGACAAGGGCCAGTTCAGCAGAACATTTCTTTATTACTATTACAGGTATAAGATCAGGCCCACAAGCTTTGAAGATGTCAATGTTTTTTATGATGTCACTGACCTGAGATGGGGTGATGCCCAAGTTATCAAGTGTGGCTTCGGTCCGCAATGGAAATTTAGGAAAAGGGTGGTTATCCGAGTCCAAAGTGGAGTTAGAGGTGAAACGCTGGGCAAGTAGTTCAGCCTTATCAGTTGCCATGCAAACGACATCATTGTCGTTTTATGGTGAGGGAATCGTTGATTGACCATTGTTCACTACACTATTGTAGATTTTAGAAATCGTGAGTATCTAGTTTCTGTGACTGAATGCGCTTTTTTGTTAACTCAGTATACCTTCTCTTTGCTTCACCTATCACGGCCTTACAATTATTTCTTGACTCTATAAATTTCTGTCTATTAGTAGCTGACTTATAGCGGCCGAATTTACGGAATGCTTGCTGCCTATCAGCAATGGCAGCTGCACATTCAAAGGTGAACCATTGGGGAGAGTGGAGCTTGCTAAAGAATTTTCGCATGGGGACATAGGCTTCAATGCCTGCTTTGACCCATTCAGTTAACTAATTTGCACACTGGTCAGCAGGGAGTGAGAAGGTTTCCCTCCATGGAGCGTTGCTGATGTGATATCTGATTGACTCAAAATCAGCCTGCTCGTAGTATCTCGTTATTTTGAGCAACGGCTTATCAGCTTTTGGACGACTTTTTAGGGTGATATGAATCATTAGCACAATGTTATCACCATTCCCGAGTGGGCTATGAGCTTTCGCTACACAAGCCTCTGGCATGGAGGCCAATAAAAGGTCTAGAAGTGAGGCTTGCGGGTCTACTCGATCGGGGATGCTGGTCGGGAAATCGACAGTCTGAGAGAGAGAGAGAGAGAGAGAGAGAGAGAGAGAGAGAGAGAGAGAGAGTGAGCGAAGGAGAAATTATACGTAGAGTTGCCGGCTGCATCAGAATCCCAACCAGTCACGGTGGTATGCATTAAAATCTCCAAATACATGTATATGGGCATTCGAGTCAATTGAGAGTGCTCTATCTATGCTTTCAGATATAGAGTTTAACAGGGTACGGTCCTGGGTCTAAAGGGAACGGTATAAGAAATATAAGTAACTGACGCTGTGATGTAAATTCAATCTAAAGCACATGTAGTCTTGGTCATCCGATTCTAACCTATGTTCTCTAGTCAGGGGAGGGTGTTCCGAACTTAAACTCCTAGCCCGTGCATATATTTTTCAGAGTATTTACTGTAGAGTGGGAGGTAGTCAGTCATGGTGACAGGAGATTGAGGATTGAAGGTCTGTTTCACTTAGTGCTAGGATATCCGGGGAGTTTGTCAGGAGAAAGGTTTCTACGTCGTTGATGTTGCTTCTAAGTCCCCGGATATTCGTGAATGCGAGCCTCAAGAGCGAATGCGAAAGTATTCTTTGTTGAGTGTCTGGCTTAGGTTCGATTTAATTTCTTTTGTAATGACAAGGTGGGTGATTGTTTGGTGCCAATAAGCTCACACAACCAGTCCATTAGTCGCGACCTGGTCCATGGGGGTTGTGGTCACGGGAAATCCCACCGGAGATAATTGCAGGGTCCCTTTCCATGCGCGACATGGCAGATACGACTATCCACGGTATTATGAAACTGATGATGATCAGCTGTTCTTAGCGCTACCCAAGAGTTTGGGCTCCTGTCCTGTCAGTCGGAAACAGCAGCCAGACAAGCTGTCTAACCTGTACCCTCAACCTGTCGAAACAAGAACGACCCAGACTGGTGATGTAATACTTAGTGAAGAAAAAACTTTCCCCAAGTTGCTCAAATAGAGAGAAAGAGAGACGGCGTCCATTGTCCTAGTAACAAAACAAGGCTAGGCACTGAGTGTTTTTGAGGCGTCCCAGCGCTGGTACCTCTGCGCCTGTCTAATAGACTAAGAATGAATGTAAGGGCCAGCGATAGGCAGAACCTATCTACCCCTTAAGCAATTATAAGTTTCCAAACCGGATATTTTGTTCGAGATTCCAACTCTAGAAAAGTTGTCGATCAGGACTAAGCAGGCCTCCCTCCCCAACGGTTTGCTGCCACGGCGTAAGTAGTTGGTAGCAAGGTTTTATTGTCAGATATTACCTTCTATTAGATGGATAGCCTGACAAGATCTTACGGGTTCAACACACCGAGAAGGGTAAAATAGCCTGCGCCCGTGTACTAGTCGGGTATTTCCGAAACCCGCAGGTAAAAAAAAGACTTCCATATATATATATATATATATATATATATATATATATATATATATATATAGAATAAGTTCATTGTATACTGCAGAGGGAACAGAAAGTTGAAGATAGGTTTCCCTCTCGCAAGTGAGTACAAATAAGAGAAATAAAAGAAAGACAGCCAAAACTTCAGGCCAGCGTGGGATTTCAAGAATTTCTTCAGTGGGAAATCAATAGACAGGCAATAAGACAGTATATATCAATAATTAAACACATTTAAATGCTTTTCTGTTTAAATAGTTGAATTCGTTCAACTTGGTTCATTCTATATCTTAAATATTTAAAATATGATTTGCAGTTTCTAATGTATTTCCATTGCTATTGTCTTTTTGAACTGACTGGTGGAGTAAAATTGGTTGCATAATGGGAGGTTATGTTATGTATGTTTTTTTTCTTTAATGACTTCTGTATGTGATGTTGTTAAGGGCGCTGAGTAAAAGACGGTCTGGAGTCATATAAATAAATATAATTTTTTTCATATTGCCTTGGAAACGATAGTACGCCTCATAATCGTAGCGTTTGAATTCTGTGAACTAAAATAGATAACGTTCTCAACTCACTTCATAGAGTACGGAGGCTGAAGGATATAAGAGAGAGAGAGAGAGAGAGAGAGAGAGAGAGATATGGAAGGTAATAATTACAGAGAGACAGAGACAGAGAGACAGAGAAAGAAGAGAAAGAAGAGAAAGAAGAGAGAGAGAATAACAGGAGAGAGAGAATGAAGAGAAAGAGAGAGAGAAAGAAAGAGAGAGAGAGAGAGAGAGAGAGAGAGAGAGCGAGCGAGCGCGCATGTTGAAATATAAGACTGCTTTAAATTATATAAGTAAGCATAACCATGAAAGTAATAAAACAAAGTTCCCATGTAAAGAAACATGTTCATGCGAGAATAGAATTGCATAAAACATAACACGCAAAACGCACACGCCCATGAATATAGCAGGAACGATCGTCTCATAATTTCTCATAACATCCAGAAAAGGAAAAAAAAATGAAACTTTAGGTTTTGACGCAGACATGAAAATGAATGTAAAAGAAGTTATTTTTTTACATAACTTTTGATTCAAACAATGAAACATCCAAGCCTTATAAAAAACACAGTATCCCGTTATATATTAACACACGCTCTAATTATTCACCTGTAGTTTTCAAATAAATCCCTAGGTCTATAGGCCATAGACTAACCATTAATTACAGCAATATTCATATATTTAACCAACACAAAAACGAATATGAAACACCTTAAAAACACCGGACATAATAATATAGTGTATAATAATGTCCGGTATTTTAAAAGCTGTTTCATTGAATCTATTTAATAACTTACATAATAATGATAATGTGATAATAATTTAAATTATAATGATGATTTAATAATAACTTACATAATAATGATAATGTGATAATAATTTAAATTATAATGATGATTTAATAATGATTTAAATAATAATGATGATTTAATAATAATTTAAATTATAATGATGATTTAATAATGATTTAAATAATAATGATGATTTCATAATAATTTAAATAATAATGATGATTTCATAATAATTTAAATTATAATGATGATTTAATAATAATTCAAATTATAATGATGATTTAATAATGATTTAAATAATAATGATGATTTCATAATAATTTAAATTATAATGATGATTTAATAATAATTTAAATAATGCTAATGATTTAACAATAATTAAAATAATAATGATGATTTAATAATACTTTAAATCATAATGATGATTTAATAATAATTTAAATAATAATGATGATTTAATAATGATATAAATAATGATGATGATTTAATAATAATTGTATTAATAATGATAATTTGAGAATAATTTTAATTATGATGATGATCTAATGATAATTAAAATAATGATAATGATTTAATAATAATAAAAATAATAATGATGACTTAATAATACTTTAAATAATTATGACGATTTAATAATAATTGTAATAATAATGATGATTTACCAATAATTTAAATAATAATTATGATTTAATAATAATTTAAATAATGATGATAATTTAATAATAATTTAAATAATAATGATGATTTAATAATAATGATTATTTGATAATAATTTAAAATAATAATGATGATTTAATAATAATTTAAATAATGATGATAATTTAATAACAATTTTATGATGATGATGATGATGATGATTGGCAGGGGTATATCCAGTCAAATTTCAGAGTAGACTGATGGTAGTTGCCGATGAAAAAACAGTAGTAAACAGCTGTTGCCATAAAGCAAAATGATTTCTAACACTTATTGAAAGTATAAATGATTTTAAAAATATCTATTTTTATAAAGTTAAGCCTGTGTCCATGTTTATATTTTTCCATATAGAGGATTCACTCGTAAACTAGTTAACCAATTATTATGAATTTTAGAACAGCTGCTATGCATAAAGGTGGAAAATGTTAGATACATTTAGTTTAATTTTATTTCATGCCAAGGGGGCAGAAACAGAACCAAAGCACTTCGTGAAAATTCAGATGCCTCCGACTTTTGTGAAATTCTAATAATAGTTATTAGACATCAATTAATAAATATTCCCCAGATATCAGTTTCTTTAAAGTATTTTAAAAGGGGTTTAGACGGGAATAATATGGGTAATACCACCCATTTGAAAATTCATATATTTCAGATTTGCATGAAATTGGATCAATTCAGCGAATCTTGTTTAATTCGTGTCTGCCATTAGACACCAATTAAGCCAGATTCTCTGAATTTGAATTTTTCTTGAGCCCGCTTAACGTAAAGCCTTAAATTTCAGACATTTTCTCGATATTTCTCGAATCAAAATTATGTAATGAATTTTTATCAAAATTGGAATAAGGATTTTAGACATGAGATTTAGTAGTACAATGTTTTGATTTTAATTTTCATAAGGGGACGTAAAAGTGGTGCAAAATTATTCTGTTCAGGGAATTCATTTTATCTGGAACGAGTATTTTTCTAGTATAGTAAAAAAATACTTGTTGCAAGTGAACTACACAAAAACGTACGGAAAGGGTACACTTCTACTTATAAAACATTAAAAAAAAAGAAGACAATTGACCATTAGTGAACAAAAATTCATAATTTGTATATAAAACAAAAGTAAAAACATGTAGAATAGAATATTCGTCTATTAGTGATCGAATAATTAAAAGAATATCTTATGAAAAAAATAAACATAAAGTGATAAAAAAAAAACAACAACAGTAAATGTGAAGGAAATGGGTCAAAACTCACCGTTGATATTGGGCAGACTGTTATGTAATTTGGAACATAGATAATAGATATAATGGGAAGTCTAACATGTCACGTTTGATTTCTTTACATAGCTGGAGTCTGGTAGTCGGGAAACATATCCAATCCACGCTGATCTCTTTTTCAACTAATGCCGTTTCAGTCTAGAGGTAAATATGAATGAAAAAATTACTGCATATATTTTTTATGAAATTTGGAATATAGATAGTATGCATAAACGTAATTTTAATATATAAATCTGCACTGATGAGTCTTTATAAGACGTACATCGAGTTTGGATGTAAAAATTATATATATATATATATATATATATATATATATATATATATATATATATATATATATATATATATATATATGCGTGTGTATGCGAAACAGCTGTTTCTATGTATGTCTGCTAACAACTTTTAGGTCATTTAGACATATGAACTTGAGATTTTGCAGGAAGGATCCTATCCTTATGAAGATTGTACCAAGGACTTACTTTGACATGACGTATGTGCATACACCAGAGAGCTTCGCCACATGCTTGCGAACAACATTTGGCCACATGTCACGGTCTTGGGCCAGTCTTTCAGTTATCATGAGCGGCATACCAGTCTCAACCCTTATCTGGTCGCCCGCTTGATCTTTCTTGAATAAAATCTTCTTCATATGATTTCTTTACATAGCTGGAGTCTGGTAGTCGGGAAACATATCCAATCCACGCTGATCTCTTTTTCAATTAATGTCGTTGATGGATCTCTTAATATTAAGCTTCATTCTGATATATGCATTTCTCGCAAAGTTACTCCAAAGATAGCTCTTAATAAATATGACAGGCTTTAAAACATGGAGTAAAAACTACCCGTGTCCTAAGGGCTGTCATATTCATTATTTTTTCTACAGGAGTCTTCGAGAGAACATGGATATTTCATACTCATTTAAATTTGTGTAACTCTAATTTTAATGATATTAAAAGAAATATACACTATAATGATACCTTCTGCTTTTTTCAGAGAGGGGGTAGTGTAGACATTAAAATGAGATTACGAGAAAGAGACATTATTATGTAAGTGTTACTCCTTTATCCGAAATATTTGAGCTCCCCTTTAAGTTTGATTTCCGGGTTAAATATTATAATGGTAAGATAAGGAAATTAAAGTTGACCAGTATTGTGTCATTTTTTTAAGGCTTCAATTTTCAATTTTATAATACTGACCCAGCAATGCTTTAAATGAACGACTCATTTTATTAAACTCTAGCAGTCAATGCTTCCTTCGTTCTACAACCAGAATTTGAATACATAACCACCAACGTCATCGGCGTGGATACATCATAACAAGGACATTTATCAAAGAAACAAAAGAAAAAAGTTTGTTTATTTTTGTTTTTGTGTTTTTTGATGAAAAAAAAATGACACAATACTGGTCAACTCTGATGATGAAATTTATTACGAAATTAATAAGATTAAAGTAAAAAAAAAGGTTAATCTTGCATTGATAAAGGCTTATATTTTTAATTTTATAAAATGTATTTGATTAAACTATATATTTGTACTAGAAGAATACCCGTCCCGGAACGGATAAAAATAATTCCCCAAACAAAACAGTTTTGCAACACATTTATGTCCCCTTACGAAGATTAAAATCAAGATATAATACTATTGAACCTTGCGCATGAAATCCATATTTTGATTCTAGAAAATGTCTAAAATGTAATGCTTAAGTTTAAGAGGTCTCACGAAAAAACTGAAATTCAAAGAATCTTGCTTAATTGTCGTCTATTAACTATGGTTCAAATTTAATGTAAATCTGAAATATATGAATTTTCAAATGGAGGTTGTGGCCGAATTATGCCCCCTAAAACCTCTTTAAAATACTTCAGAGAAACTGAAATTCGGGGAACATCTATAGTTAAAATTTCACAAAAATCAGAGGTATCTGAATCTTTACGAAGGGATTCCGCCCGCTTTTTACCTATTTTGCATAAAACTTAATCGAACTAAATTTAGCCCACATTATCCACACTTACGCGTAGCAGCTGTGTATCAATATGCATCATGATGGGATAATTAGTTTAGGAGTGGATCCTGCATATAAAAATATATAAACATATACACATACTTAACTTCATATAAATAGAGATTACCATAAAGTAAAAAAAGTTATGTTTGGAAAAAGCATAAATGGATTAAAAAATATATTCTGATATTCACATTTTTTTTGGCATTGAAGAGTGAATGAAATTAAGCAGTTTCTCCTAAAAGTAGGCGCATAATTTTAGAAATTCTTGATTTTTGTAGCAAATAGAAAATGTTCTAAAAGTTCTTTAATTCAAATATCATCAAGATTACTTTTCTTTCCAAAACATTCCTTAGAATTTCTTGGATTTCATTTCTTTTTTATTCTTAATCTTTTGGAGCCATTAATTTGGTAAAATCGTCTAACTTAGAATTGATTGACTTTTGGGATATCTAGGTTAAAGGTTAAGGTTACGGAAAAAGGTTTAAGTTCAAGTCACAATTCTGGCGATGTATTTGTCTTTTTTCCTCTGCTTATTTTCAAATATGGACGCCAATTGACACGTGAATAACGTGTAATTACTTACGTCATTTGTTACAGTAACAAAATATATTTATTATTTATATAATTATTTATTTATTTTATATGTTTATTTGTATTTGTTAATTTATATTTAATGAATTATTTATTTGTTTCTATTTCTGTTCTTTCTATGTTATTCATGTTTAATTTCCACCTTCAAATATATGTGTGTACAAGATATCCTACGAACTGTGATCATGGCTTATGGAGGTCGAAACCTGAGATAATAAATAATAATAAATAAACATATGACTTTTATGTCTCCCTTATTCGGCCCTTCTTTAGTTTATGTTGTTTAATGCTAACAAAGTAAGGGAGATAATTTTAAATTTGTTTATGTTTGAACAAAACTTTGTCGATCCCGATGATTATAGCATCCACACCCAGACTGTTAATGGCAATCATCATCACAGACAAGACAAATTAACGTCGCCCATTATATCCCTTTGATACAGAGACAATAACGAACTCTCCTGTCCTAAGAGACACATTTGTATAGTAAATAGTCTAATAAACAATCTCGTTTTATAAACACGTCTTTTTAACCTTTACTCACGTTATTAATCTTTAATACTAAGTACTCACTATTTCCGTTGATACTCAATATACACACGCACGCACACACACACACACACACACACACACACACACACACACACACATATATATATATATATATATATATATATATATATATATATAAACAACAAGATGGTGTAAGAAGTAGAATAAAGAATTCAATCTCTTTTTGATAGCAACAGAAAGTGACATAAAGCCAGATAAAGTAACACTTTAATGTTTTTAACTTGCATCAGTTCCAAAGGCCGTGACATCCATTGTACTCTGGATTTCGATTGACCCGACGAAGAAATAAACTTTCAAACAATAAGCGAAAAATTCGATTCATATTGTGAACCCAGAAAAAAACATAACTCTCATAAGACACAAATTCTTCACATGTGGACAAGCGGAACATCAAAAGTTTAATGATTACGTGGTAGAGTTGCACCTAAAAGACATATCGGCGACCTTACAGACAGTCTCACCAGAGATATTCTGATATGTGAAATCAGAGACATGAGACTAAGAGAAAGATTATTGAGAGAACTAAATTTAGACGCACAAAAAACAATTCAAGCAGGTCAGAGTGCAGAGCAAACACGTCGCCAATGCTGAATGCCACTTCCGAAACAAGAGATAACGAAATCTCGGCGATACATAGTCAACACGACAGAAAAGGCGCCAAAACTCAGATAACTCGCCATATGTAATCGAGACGTCAAAACGAGCAAGGTTGAAGTTATTGAAAGCCCGCGAAATTTCAAGCGCCAAGTCAACACTACGTCGCAAACTGTTACTACTGTGGTTACAATCACCAAAAAAATAAGTGCCCAGCGTTTCACAAGATGTGAAAAATGCAATAAAAAAGGACACTATGCAAAAATGAAAAAATCAAGAAAATTTGTGCATAAAATGGAGACACATTCCGACGATGAATCAGATGACAATATACATGCACTCAAAACGATCACTTTAAATAAATCCCGCGTGCACAAAATCGAAAAGTTCAAGACTCCAAAATACATTTGGACGGTCGAACTAAATGTGAATAACTCGAATGTAAGATTCAAAATTGATACTGGAGCAGACGTGACCGTACTGCCATTCAGAGAATACAAAAATATTATTCCAAAACTACAACTACAAAAAAAACGTAACTCGATTATCAGCCTACAATAAGACAGCTATAAAAGTGCTAGGAAAATGCACAGCAGTCGTTAAATACATGAAAGTATTAAAACAAATAAAGTTCATTGTTGCAAAAACAAATTCGCACGCAGTTATAGATGCAAAGACAGCACAAGATCTAAACCTAATTCAGAGAATTTAAAAAATAAATTCGTCGAACGTAAACGACATAACAGAAAATATGAAGACTGTTTCGGAGAAATCTGCACTTTGCTAATAACACATCATATCACAGTGGATCCACAGATAGCTCCTGCAATTCATCCACCACGATCGGTTCCTTTTTCTATAAAAGAAAAACTAAAAAAAAAGAATAAATTGTTGCAGATACTCTTTCACGTTCATACCTTAAACAAAATACTCCAGAAGTATCAGACGAAGATATGAAATCGCACATACATGCAGTAATAAAAAAAATACCCCATAACTGACGCTAAATTAAACGAGTATAAAGAAGCCACTGCAGACGACTCGTCACTGCAGACACTCTTCACATATACTAGAAAAGAATGCCCCTCAAAAGTCTAAAAAACCGACAGACATTACACCATTTGTCACGTTCTAAAAGGTTCAAGAATCATTGTACCTAAGTCATTACGTAGAAAAGCTCTACAGGAAATACTGGACACATGGATATCGAAAAATGCATAGAGGGGGCCAAGTAATGTATCTACTGGCCCGGCATTAACACTAAAATCAAAGACATAATTAACACATGCTCATACGGCATCGATGACAAAAATCAGCAACCAGCTGAACCACTAATAAATAATGAAATACCTACTACACCATAGACCAAAGCAGCTACAGACATATTTTACCTGTTTGGAAATGTGTATGCCACAATCATTGACTATATAACAAGATGTTTTGACTTACACGAAATAAAAGGTTGCCAGTCAAAAACTGTAATCAAAAGAATAAAAGAAACTTTTGCCAAATTCGGCATTCCACGAACAGTTGTCAGTGACAACGGTCCAGAATTTAATTCGGCTGAACTTTAAAATAATTTGCAAAAAATTAGCATTTTCATCACACGAAAAGCAAATGACATGGTTGAGAGAAATATACAGACAATAAAAAAACCCGTTAAAAAAGGCATTCAAAAGTGGCGAAGAACATCAATTAGCGCTCTTAGCATTACGCACGACAAGATTACAAAATGGTGAACCATCCTCTGCAAACCAGATAATGAATAGAACATTGCGAACAAATCTCCCAAGCCCTAACCCTAAAACCACTACACGACAAAATTGTTCTCAGGCCACACGAACAAAAGAAATAAAAAAAAATTACAGCAGAACTCCCAGTATTAAACCCAAATGACATGGTTAGAATTAAGTTCGATAACAATTGGTTTAGAAGAGGTAAAATAATTTCAAAACTAGAACAACCTCGTTCATACTTAGTAGTAACAGAGGAAGGTAATACAGTCAAACGAAATCGACAACACTTTCTTAAAACAAAAGAAAACGTTTGCATAACAGAAGAAATAGATTATGAAAATATACTTCCAAATTCAATAAACACGCATGAAAAAACAAAAACAGCACAACTACAGAATTTAACACTCCAACATTATAGAACCACAAAAATGTGGACGACGAATAATTCTCCTCTGTCGATACAGATGAAAAACAAAAACAAAAAAACAACAAAGATAAACACTTCGAAAAAAAAAGGAAGATGTTAATGGCAGTCATCATCACAGACAAGACAAATTAACGTTGCCCATTATCTCCCGTTGATACAGAGACAATAACGAACTCTCCTGTCCTAGGAGACACATTTGTATAGTAAATAGTCTAATAAACTATATCGTTTTATAAACACGTCTTTTTAACCCTCTCTCTTTAATACTAAGTATTCACAATTTTCGGTTCATTCTCAATATATAGATATATACATATATATATATAGAGAGAAAGAACCAATGTTATTTATAAGTTTAAATGCCCTTTGGGAGAATGTAATTCCCATCATCACCACCATCATCATCATCATCATTATCATCATAATAATAATAATAATAATAATAATAATAATAATAATAATAATAATAATAATCTATTAATAATGGAGTTTATGTATCTGTCTGTCTGTCTGAAGCCGAAACTCCAGTATGACTATTTAACTGAAACTAATCTTTTTGAAATTCTTTATATACTGTCATCAAAAGGCGTTCAGACACCAGATGGGTGTTGCCATTAACATAAGTCATTCCTTTAAACCTTCAATTAAATTCATATTTACAAATATACACTTATAACTGCTATTATCCAATTTACATATGTATTCCGATAAGGTTATATTGATAAACATTATTCATACAATTAATTAAAGCCATTTTCATCATAACCGGCGTGTTTTCTAAACCATTTCAACGCGAGTACTGTTAAAATTGCAAAGTCATTAGCTGTTTAATAAGTGGCGTCCTCCCTCCCTCCGGTAATTAAATATGGCGATCTCATTAAGCAGCCGATTAGTTGTTTAATCAGTGGTGTCATCCCTCCCTCCGGTAATTAAATATGGCGATCTGATTAAGCAGCCGATGTTAATATGTAAACAACAACGCTGTAATCCACCGTGCTCAGTTTTCCATTTTTAAAACCGTCCTAAGTTTGTTTATTCTTAGCCATTATGTTTTAAAACACAAATTTATTAAATCAAATTGTTTAATTAAAATAATAATTGATTTAAAAATTACTATATAAAAACGCGCGCACACACGCACACGCGCACACACACACACACAGTTCAGGTAAACTTTTTCTTTCCGAGAATTAAAAAACTTTTCGTGTTTACTGTATTTGATTTCTTAATACTTTCATATCCAATATTATCATTTTTTCACGACCTGTTTTATTTATAAAAAAAAAGATGTGATTTTTTTTTCTTTAATGTCAACAAAATAAACTAACACATTGTACTGGAAAACTATACAACTGATTGTAGAATCAAATTATTTAATTAAAAAAAGGTCATTAAACAAACACCTACCCCCCCCCACACACACTGTGTTCACTGTATTTGATTTTTTGGTGCTTTTTCATTTTAGGACCCACGCTAACTTTGACCCCATCGTTACAGTTAGGGTTAGGGTTTTTTTCCCTTTTTAATTAAAAATATTTACATGTATAGGGGGGGGGGGATAAAAAAAATTGGGGAAGGCGGTCAAAAAAAAATTTTTTTTTTTCTAAACTAAAAAATATTTCTATGACTGGTAATATAAAAAAATTGAGGGGGGTACAAAAAATGTTTTTTCTTTCTTTTTAAACTACAAGTCTTTCTATTTATGGGCGAGGGTACCACAAAAATCGGGGTAGGATCGAATTTTTTTTCCTTTATTTTCAACTAAAAATAATCTTGGTCATAAACAACGAAAATCAATGTCTAACCACCACAGAAATATGACTGGGGCTCCATTGGCTTACGCGTGAGCCTTCATTTCTGATGCAGCAGCCTAGCAAAAATATGCGACCGGAGGGAGCATATATTTGCTAGTAATAATAATAATAATAATAATAATAATAATAATAACGCCAATAGCTACATAGATTTTACAAGCACTACTCGATCCCGCCGCCTCACTATGCATCTAACTCTAGCTCAATTTACCAACATCTAGAAAAACATAACTGCCCTCCTTCTGATTTAAGACGAATTCTAGTTAATAACACTAAAATTATACATTCCGAAACCAATTAAAAAAAATGAAAAATACTGGAAGCTATCTACATAACAATACAACAACCTAAAATTAATAACATCACAAATGAAACCAGTGGTAACATTTTAAAATGCTTAACGTAATGCAATTTTGTTCTGTGATGCCATCCAGCGTTGCTGAATTTAAATCGTCAACGACTTTCTGGAAATTTAAAATTCTCTTCTTTCTCGAACTTTTTTTGTTTATTTGCTTTTGACACCTGAGGATGATTCGACGAAGAATCGAAAACGTTCGTGGAACCTGTGAAACCTATGGAACATTTATTATTTTTTTAATACAAAATAGACCATCAGAAAAATTGTATAATTAAACAGACAAATTCTGTTATTTTAAACAATGTTTGTATCTATCTATCTATCTATCTATCTATCTATCTATCTATCTATCTATCTATCTATCTATCTATCTATCTATCTATCTATCTCTCTCTCTCTCTCTCTCTCTCTATATATATATATATATATATATATATATATATATATATATATATATATATATATATATATAAAACAACAACACAGACAATCGAAGTTTTTAAAAAATAATTTATTAAATGTTTGTAAATTTACAATTTTTAAGACTCACTCTCGTTTGAAATGTTTAAAATCAATTAACACTGAACATTAAATGTGTTTAATTCTTAAATATTATGTATGACATATAGATTTTTTTTATATCGAAATGAAGGAAAACAATTTTTTCAATTTTAAATGAAGTGTTGTAGTCAGACAGAAAGAGGAAATTACGGAAACTTTTAGGAACCCGACGAGGGATTTTTACGTTTCATTTGATTGAATTCATGTTGAGGCGACGTGAAAAGGGCCGAGTATTTTTTTATCTGTATTCGAGAATAATGTTAACATTATTTCTCAGGTTTTCGTTCGTTAATATTGTTTGCGTTTCATTATTGTTCCTATTTATTTGCCCCCTTCACGAGGGAAAAGTTAGACACAAGGTCGGTTTCTAATGTGGGGGAAAATACAGCTCTCCAAAAAGAGTTACTTTGGATTCAAACAATAATAAAAGTTGCCTAAGTCTAGAAGGATTTCTCCTTCACAGACCGAGGACAGAAAGGATGAAGTGTAGTATTCGAAAAAATACTACACTTTGTTCCTAGCCAAAAGGCCAAGGGTCTACTTAACACAAAAACATTCTTGTTTTTCAAAGAAAATGCTTGACAATTATGTTTTTGTTTTTTTTATGCGAAAATGTTTGAAATCAATTTTTACAAAATAGAAGCATAACACCGAAATAAGTTATCTCCCTTTACTTTGTCGACATTAAACAACATGAGTTAAAAAATAAATCCCTTATTCGCTATCTTCAGAACTGACAAAAATTGTGACACTAAATCGCTGGAAAAGTAGATCATTTTGTCTCGTATTTTAAACATCTTTAAGAATCCAATTATCCATGTTTGCAGGATTGTGCCATGTTCTTTGTTTTACTCGATTCATATCATCATTTTTCTGGTTTTTATTTCATCTAGTATATTCTCGCCGATCTATAAGCGGGTCATTTTTCCTCTTGTCGCTTTCCAGCATCATTTCTGTTTCTCGGTGAGTGCTAGATCTATTCGTTAAGTTGTGCTGTTAACATTTTTTATATAGTCAGTGGATAGGTTATTGATATGTGGTTGCTTGAGATCGTTCCCTTCCTGCTGTCTTTTGGATTAAACTGATTCAACATTTAGTCCCCCTCTCTAGTATGTCTGTTTCGCATATAGATCTCGTTGGTTTTTGTAGAGTAGTGAATGTCTTAAAAAACATCCATGTATTTATTTACTTCCTCTCCAGGAGGTTAGGCACAAGGCCAGTTTTATCTTACTCCCACAAGTAAGATGTGACCCAAGGTCGGGTCGGGAAAGTGGGGGTTGAAAATCCATCGCCCGAGAAAATTAGCACTCTGGCCATTAAAAATTGCTTGGCCAGCCCCGTCGGCATTCCCCGGTAGGGGCGCCTCAGGCAGTAAGCAATAAACTTACTCCTCCCCCAAAGAGGGGAGGCAAAGCCTGGGAGGGTGGACCTTGTAGAACTGCACAAGACCGACCCATAGACCGGCGTAAATCAAGCCCTAAAGGCCAAGACAATACCAGTTTATGGGGTGTAGTATCCATCGGAACAGATACTACACTTTGATCTTAGCCAAAAGGAAAAAACATCCATGTAGCCAAGAGCTTTCTAGTTCTTAAAGGAGTCAAGTTGTCTTGAAGTTTTCAATGTTAATTCCCATTTCCATTCTTCTTCTTCTTCTTCTTCTTCTTCTTCTTCTTCTTCTTCTTCTTCTTCTTCTTCTTCTTCTTCTTCTACCGTCTCTATTTCTTCTTCTTTATAGAAGCGCAACAAACAAAACAAGCAACAAATTCTTCTTCTTCTTTCTGCTTTATTTTTTCTATTTTTTTTCCTTTGTCCTTTTCTTTGTTTTCTTTGTTTCTTTTTGCTTCTTTCTCTTCTTTTTTCCTTCTTTTTCTTATTTCGTGTTTACTAAGAGTTTACACACGATTCTCGAAATAATTAGTTGCTCTTTGTATAAATGCTCACATAGACACTAAGAGATATTAAAGAATTGTTGAATGAACATACAGTTTTGGGGAGCGACAGAAATTCATTGATAGCTAAAAGAGAGATGAGTGGTTTGTTAAGTTAATTATGCATTACAGATAACTAGAACAAGGAAAACATATTTTTTCAATTATATCTCAATCCCAGAACTAAGGTTTACTTAGCGTGTATTTTGTGCAGACGAAAAAGCCTTAGGGAAACAAAAGTTGATGTTGATTAACCTACATATATATATATATATATATATATATATATATATATATATATATATATATATATATATATATATATATATATATATATATATATATATATATATATATATTATGTGCGTGTGTGATAATATAAAATCAATTATTTTACATAGTTCAGATCGATTCTTATGGGAATCAAATTCTAAAGCGAAATGAAGCTCAATATTGGCTCGGCTATCTCCCTTTAATCGTCAATCGTTATTAAATTATCGACCCTTGTCTCTTGGAATTCTTTTGTTTTGCAAATTCTACCGAATAGAAGAAAAGATCGGTCTTGGGTGTCAGATTCCCAGTTATTCTGGCTGAGTTTCCTTCATTTTTGCAGAGATTATTAAGTGGGCTTTTTGATGTGCATCCGAGTTTTGATGGACATTCGACTCTAAGTTTTTAAAAACCTCTTTGGACATGTGTCACCATAATTTCGCCATTACGTTTTTGGAGCTTTCCTAAACATTTTCGATGGTGATTCTATGTAAATTTTCGCTTTCATAACAAACTCTGATGGCGGGATTTTCGTGTATCTATGTGATTTTTTCAAGTATGCTTTGAACTCCTAGAAGCGCGAATAAGTTTTTCCTTTCTCCGAAACTGACAATAAATTACAGCACATAACTCTGATCTGTAATCTCTCTCTCTCTCTCACTCTGTATATATATATATATATATATATATATATATATATATATATATATATATATATATATATATATATATATATATATAAATAAAGATAAGGATAAATGAAAAAGGAATGCAAAAACAAAACATTATTTATGTATTCATCAACGTTTCGTCTTTATTGTGAGACTTCCTGATGAATACATAAATAATATAACTTTTGGCTTTCCTTTTTCATTTTCCATATATATATATATATTGCTGGGAATAGTAGTAGTATGTTTAAGAAGACTGAGAGCAATGCATAGTGCCGGGTAAGTTGTAAGCTGGAAGGAACAAAAATAATATAATCGAAGTGAGACTTACTATTTATTTAAAAAAAAACTTACATAGCAGCAAGTGTTGTGTTGGCTGTTTGTGTGTTGTCCGGATGATTATTAAAAATCATTTATTTAATATTATCGAGAAAATCTTCTCTTTGTAAAAAATAATAAACAGCAAAGGAAAAATCCGTATGTGTAGAGAATTCACGAAAATGGATGCCAGAGGGTAGGGCTGCGCCAAACCAGTCCCGAAAAGAATAGAAATTAATAAATTTTAAAATTATGTTTTGTATATACACAGACGGATTTTTCCTTTGGTGTTTATTATTTTTGACAAAGGGAAAATTTTCTCGAAATATTAAATAAATGATTTTTAATAATGATGCGGACAACGCACAAACAGCCAACACAACACTTGCTGTTATGTAAGATTCTAAGAAAAAAATAAATAGTAAGTCCCACTTCGATTTATTATTTTTGTTCCTTCCAGCTTACAAACTACCCGACACTCTCCATTGCCCCTAGCCTTCTTAAACATACTATATATATATATATATATATATATATATATATATATATGGAAATATTTATTATTAATATTCAAACTTTCAAGCTTAAAGCTCGATGGATGTTAATTTTTAATAGCAGAGCATATATAAAAAAAAAACAATAAAATAGTAAATTCCAATGACCACGATTTTATTCATTTGTCTTCTGTTTTGACTTTTTCTGATGTTTCCGAACACGAATTTTGGACTTCTGAAAAGTCGCATGTATAAAAGATCTAGGATACATATATCTATATTCA
>OY744519.1:89576895-89661895 GCA_963556195.1 Sepiola atlantica | reverse complement strand
ATTATAACACAGGGACTTGCTTGAACTGCTGCTATATCGAACGGCTAAGTTATCGAGGAACCGTAACGTATGCTAAGCAAAAATAATGATACGAACACGAATTTCTGATCAGAGTGTGACGCAAGTATCTCCTTTACTAGAAATGTTTTGGCAAATAAGTTAAAGTTCTTTAATTGTCGCTAAGAAGTTGTTATATGTTTTATACGGATAGCTTTTGCTATTGATTGGATTATTGTGCACTACCTCTACAATTCGTTTTCGCAAACGACAAACGTGGAAGTAATTATACTTGAATAGAGACGCACTTATGCTGTAGCAACGGAAACGAAAAATAGTGTCAAATGTTTATTAAATATGAATTGAAAACAAAGTCAAGTATAAACCGGTTTCTTATGTATCATAAAGAAGGCGGTTCATTTTGTATTATGTTAATTAGAAATGTAACTTTGTAAAAACATTTTATTAGTCGCAAACGTAGTGATTAATACAAAGTGATCTAACGCATGATGTAACACGAAAAAGTTACTCTAATTAGATTTAATCCGTATTTATCTGAAGCATAATGGGTCAAGGGTGAGGACTTATTACTAAGGAGTTTTCACTTGAAGTCCGTATTTGAAATCAAAATGGAAAGGATTTAGCGGATAAAATATAAGAATCAATGAATTTAAATAAAACTATTTATTTGTTTACGAAAACGCAGTCTTAATTACAGATAGAGCAAATTTGTACTTGTAGCTACTGGCAAGGAAGCTATACTGGTAAAAAAATAGGGTAAATTCTGACTTTACTTCATATATAAGGTAAAGGCGAAATTTGTCTTCCGTTATTATTGATCTTAAACTTATACAAATTCTAAATCAGCATTGAAAATAAATAATAGATAAAAATGGGTCTAATACCTTCTTTCGCGACATTGATAAAATTTAAATCTAACCACTGAATCTTGATATTAGGACTGATCTTATATTAAATGATTTAATTCTCTTATTTTAACTCTACACAAAAAATAAAGCCTGTTTTTAGTGTTTTGTTTTAAATTTACGGAATACTTCATTTTAGATGTTAAATTTAATTTGATAGTGAACAATTTAAAGTAAAGAAAAAAAACCTAAACTAAACTTTAAAACTAGCATACGCCACATTTGTTGACAATACAAAAGTTAAGAAGTTTCAACCCCCTTCATGTGAAGGATTAAAAACATGGCTTTAATGTCCGGGAAACATCTTGGAAACACGACGTATGCGCAATGCATCAATTTAATTGCATCAATTTAATTGATGTATGCGCATTGCGCATACATCAATTAAAAAAGGAATCTCAGGGCGATTTCATTTACTTTAGAAGAACATCTGCTTGAATCTACTAATGCAGAGGTATAGGGATACTCACAACGTTTGATCGTATATGAATGGCGAACAAATAAAGTAATAATGGGGCAAGAAAAAATGGCACAGGTAAAAATAGCACAAGTTGATGAATAGGAAAAATCGCATAAGTGTAAAATATCGATGCAAATCTCACAATTTATAAAAATCTAGGATACAATACATAAAGTGAAAACATTGAAAAGTTTGTCAAATTAAAAAGAAAATTATATCTACACGAATGTACACGCTTCGTAAAGGATTATGATTTACTAGTGTTTGGACTAACATTGAGATTCATATAAAATAACGTCTCAATTAGTGAACTTAAAAAAAAACAACAGAAAATGAAATAAAAAAACTTATCAATCGGTATAAGGTTACCAGTAATGAACGCCATCTCCTTCATGAACTAAACCACGGCTGAACGACTGAAGTCAAGGAGAAGCTTCCTCAGCCATGTTGAACCCCTAACATCTCAGGAAGAGACTGACATGAGAATTCCCCCTTTTGATGCCCTCCCTCCTGGTTCAGAAGCATCCTTGGTTCAGCGGGAAACACCTAACCGCTTGAAGACGGGGATGGTGCGATCAAAAGTTTATATGACTAGGTGGAGCTACAAAATCGACCCAACCATCTGCGAATGTCCAAAAGAAGATTATACAATGCAACACTGCCTTGTCTACCCTCTACTGCTCAACCGGTGCAGCTTGAAAGACCTTGAAGAGTACAACAGGAATACAAAGGACTGCGTAAAAAAGTATTAAACTGCGAAAAAAGATAAGAAAAACAAAGAATAATCTTATTATGGACACAGATAAAAGGATATCTTTCCAAATTTATTTTAGACGGAGTCTGATTGACTGACTTGCTATTCCCCATAACACGTGAAATCGATTCGTCCAGCATTTTTTTTACTCGCTCACGTTTGTGTGACGGAACGGATATATATATATATATATATATATATATATATATATATATATATATATATATATATATATATACATCCGTCTTTATTATAGAGTGGAAGATTTAAAAACAAAAATTTAAACTCTAACTCTAACCTTAACCCCTAATCCTAACTCCTAACCCTAAATCTCCCCTTTGGGTTTATTTATTATGCTTGCCCATTACGTATACATCCATCAACTATTAATATATAATTAAAATATACAACTAAAACTAGTCATGTCGTGATCATGTCTTGAGGAGCATGATTGATGTCTCCTGTTCACTTGTGCCATTTTTACCTGTGCCATTTTACTATGCCATTTCTATCTTTGCCATTTTACCTGTGGGATTATTACTGTTGCGAACCGGTTTTATTTCGAAGTTTTCCTTCTCCTAGACTAGTTGCCCTAACAAGGCTTGAGAGTATCGTCTACTCTACTATTTAACCCATAGCTGAATGTAGGAAAGTTTGATTCATACTTTTTTCATGGGTATTAGTGGAAATGATGTATGAGCCACGACTGCACGAACAGGGCACATTGAATTTGCAATTGGCGCCAGTAACAAACGCCACTTCAGCCCGCATAAGCATGAATACAACGATTCTTTCCCCGTAAAAATATATGATACGAGCAGATTATCGGGCGTATTTACTAGGCCATAATTCTTGTTAATATGTCGGTATATAAGTAGAGAACTCAGTGGGCGCGTTTGATTGTGAAATTCTTTTATAATCTCTTATTATATTATTTCGAAAATTTGCACGGACGGTTTTGCGAAAAGATTACAGTGTTTAAAAGGCAAATTGAACATTCGTAGCCGTTCTTCTTTCTTCTTCTACTTGTGGCTAATCCCATTCTCGTCTGTATATTGCGTTTAGCGTCAAACGATATGACGCCGTTAGAAAACGATGTCTACTTTTTGAGTTAAGATGTTTGGGAAACGATCCAGTTCTCTTCGATCATCTCCCTCCCTGTTTCCTCCTCCTTTTCCTCCTCCATCTTCTTCTTCTTCTTCTTCTTCTTCTTCTTCTTCTTCTTCTTCTTCTTCTTCTTCTTCTTCTTCTTCTCTATTTCTTCTTCCTTATGGAAGCGCAACAAACAAAACAAGCAACAAAATACGAGAGAGAGAGAGAGAGAGAAAGAGAAATAGAGAAGGAGAGAGAGAGAGAGAAATAGAGAAGGAGAGAGAGAGAGAGGAGGGAGGGGGATGCATATTTAGAACAATGTGTCCGAACTTGTAGTATGTCTGTCTGTCCGTCCGTCTCTATCTCTCACTCGTTCCCAAATAGAAGCACACAGACATACATAAACACCGCCTCTCACTCTTCGTATTACCTATTATACACACTCTCATAAACATACGATCACGCGGCACACACTCACAAAATATCTACCCTCTTCTCTCTCTCTCTCCAACTCTCTCTATCATTCTCTCACTTAATCTCTCTCTCTCTCTCTCTGAATCTCTCCCTCTCTCTCAATCTCTCTCTCTCGCCCTCTCTCTCTTTCGGCCGCCCTTGGCGCCAGTCTATGTCGTCTGCCCCACTGAAATCGAATCAAGATGGCGCGAAAAGTTATTGAACAAAATACTTGAAAAGTTTCCAAATTATTTTCACCAAACACATTTGCCGGCCTAAAACAAACATCCACACAAGTTTTCAGGTTGGTCGGCGTCAGTGTTAAAAAGAAAACTGCAGCACCCCCAACCCGTACCCTCTACGACCACCACCCATGCCTGCTCCCGCTCCCTCCGACAAACGCAACGCCATCTTGTCTTTTTTTATTTCATTGTTGTTGTTGTGGTTGTGGTTTCTTAGACACCCGGGCACCACTTGCCGTACAAAGTTAGCACACGGCCTAATGAGTGCCACTGATTCACTATATATATATATATATATATATATATATATATATATATATATATATATATATATATATATATATATATATATATATATATATATATATATATATATATATATATATATATATATATACGCATTTACGTATGTAGGTATGGTTTATATCATCAGTTATGTTTACTATACTTCTATCATATGTACGTGTGTGTGAATTACCATGCTAATATGTGGACTGGTCGTCGTCCGTAAATATATATATATATATATATATATATATATATATATATGTATATATATACATATATAGCTATAAAATATACTTATGGCATGCAAGCTACATAGTAAAGATTGTGTTTCACTTTTAGAAAGATTTCGTTGTCTAATTGCCTCTCTATGCGTGTATAGGGGCGAATGCACACACATACATATGTGTGTACGTATGTATGATCTATGTATAGATGTATGACTGCGTGTATATAAAATACACATGTATATATATATATATAAGAAGGTATTGCATACGTATTTATTTATATATACATAAGCATATATATATGCATGAAATATTTATTTATTTATCATTATTTATTTATAGAGACAAAACTATCTCTTAAACACAGATGTGATATATATATATATATATACATATATATATATATATATATATATATATATATATATATGTATATATATATATATATATATATTGTGTGTGTATGTACGTGTGAATGTTAATAGTTCTCTCCAGGTATGTTCTTTTATTTTGTTACACATATAAATTAGAAGCATTTATTTTTAAACTGACACCACCCCCACGCCCACACCCACACACACACACACACACACACACACACACACACACACACACACACACACACACACACACATATATATATATATATATTCAATATTTTTATCTAATTTTTTACCATATCAATGTTATGTTGTAAAGAGCAGATTCACGTCATTTCATAAAACTTATTTTTTATTCAGCATACAATTGTTTCGGCAAACACCAGTATATTTGTAAAACGCTCCTGTGCATTTATTTCTTAGTGTGAATATCCTCAGTGCTAATTTTACAAAACAAAGCAAAAGCGCAAAAAAACATGAAAAACTAGGCGATCAAAGCCTAAATTAAAATCAGAACTCATTATCTATTTTCTTCGGGGTTTTAGTCATCTTATTCCTTCTTTTCTGTTCTTTGTTACAATATATTTTTATATCCGTAAATTTAGGTGACTTCCATTTTGCCCGGATCACCGGAAGTACGCAGAATTATCTATTTTCTAGCCCATTAATAACTAAGTACATCTACAATATTTTGAAGCTTATCGGTAGTATTTAAAATATATTTAGAAAATATTTTTATATTTAATTATAAAAGCTTTTTCTATAATTAATAATATTAGGTATCATAATTAGCTATTACTTTTTCATTACATATTTTCTTACCCTATTGAGCTATTATAATTACTTTATGTTGTAAGATTTATATTTGAATAGAAAAATTCTAAATATAAATAAAAAATACATATATATATATATATATATATATATATATATGTATTGATATATATATATATATATATATATATATATATATATATATATATATATATATATATATATTCTTTTTCACATGGAGCTATGGTCTCATTTCATCCCGGTGGTCATATATATATATATATATATATATATATATATATATATATATATATATATATATATATATATATATATATATATATATATATATATCCTATCTTTTTATCTATTTGTATTTCTATTCATTGATCATCATATATTATACCTGGTGATAAATGATTAGAAATACAAATAGATAAAAGGATTCGATACATATATTTTACCACATGGATATAGCGAGACCACAGTTCCATGTGAATTTTTATATATATATATATATATATATATATATATATATATATATATATATATATATATATAAGAAAATATTTTGAAAAATCAGAACAACGTAATTTCTTTTTGTTTTTTTAAATAAATTATTTATTTATTCTAAAAACTTGAGATCTTTCGGCGATATACGCATTTGTCAAAAGTTTAGGCATTTGTGTCTTTTTTTGTTTACTTTTCTTTTTAATCCATTCTTGATTAGGACAGTGTCGCGGGCAAGATGAAATTCGTCTTGATCTTATGACGGTTGGTGCTTGAATGCCGGGTGTGTGTATCACGTAGTTTAATACAATGAAAAAGTCCACACTAGAAACTTGATGGAAGGCAATTAGAAAAAGAATTTGAAAGAAACAGAACAAAGTATTAACAAGTGTTCAAAAATAGAAAAAAACAAAGTGATTTTATTCAGTAAATCTTACTCGATTTATTCTCATCTTCTACACAGTGATCTAACGTGTGTAACCGTGTTCCAGAAGATATTTCGAGGCTAGACCTCTTCATCAAATTGGATGTTTCAAATTTCCTAAAACCCGTGTGGACTTGAAAGCTCATGATAATCGTTTACATTGCATTACTGCAGTAAATGTCAGAGTGACTTCACAGATTTATTTATTATGACTTGATCTTAGCCTGAATAGCAAAACATGTATTTGTCTATGTGTTTGCATTCTTGTTATTTTGTTTAATAAATTAATTTGGTTTTTGACGTTTATAATTTTGTATCTATCCTCTACTCGAAACTTACAGTTTCAACTATTTATATTGTAAATGTGAGTTAATTTTAATATTTATCAATTGCTATTAAAACTAATATTTTTTAATTTTTTGTTTCCATATATTCATGAGTGGATAATTATTCTTTCCTTCTCGAATTACAAGTTGGTATTATTACTAACACTTATAACATTAATACTACTATTACTGTTAGTATTGTTCATTATGTTTTAATTGTATTTTTTCATTATTGATTGCATGTTATCAATGCAACAATAACTAATGTTAATGCCATTGCTATTGATAATTTTAGATAGCATATTGCTTTTTTTTCTAAATAGTTTCTTTTAGGAATCAGTTTATCAAAAATCGATCTTATATTTCTTTCGAATATATGTTCAGCTGGACTTTGGAATCATCCAATACACTCTGAGAAACAGTTGTTAAAATTAATATTCAGTTTTAGTTCCGCCTGATTTTCTTAACGCTCGCTTAAATTGATTTACGGAACATTCTGCTTGACCGTTAGATCTTGGGGTACGGAGAGGTTGTCACCTTTTTAATCGAAATTTTTTTGCAAATTTCTTAGACGTAACTTTTGTTCCATTATCAGATACAATTGTATCAAGAATATCAAATCTTGCGAATATTTCGTACAAAATGTTTACAATGCTTTTTCACGTAGGTTTCCTACATGTTAAAATACAAATATCTACCACAATAATGAAATAACACCTATTCATTGATGCACATAGTACATACACATACTAAATGTGTAGTATTAACTATGGTATGTCCGTTTTCGACCACATATTCATTTTTATTGGTGGTGATTTTACAACTACTTCACAGCATTTACAAAGTTTCACAAGATCTTCGATTTCTTTATTCATGCCAGGCCAATAAATATAATTCCTTATAGGATATTGCATTCTAATTATTCTGTAGTATTCTGTATGAAAATCTTTCAATATTTGTTTTTTACCACAAACTCACGGTATTACAAAATGTGATCACAACAAGTTTTCATTTTGCCATCTCACGATTTCCTTCTTTTTCCTCCAATACATTTATCAAATTTGGATTTAAATTAAATCCCCTTGAAAGTAATTGACAACTATTTTATTGTATTGCAAAGGACGTATATTATGTTTTTTTATGTTTATATGGAAGTTAATTTAACTAAAATCGTATATCTAATACATTGTTATCCCCATTTATTTACTTAATAAAGCAATCCCTGTTTTTTCTAGGTCTTAGAAAAAGCCTTCAGAATCCGCCTGTATGTGCTATTTTTTCATGGAAAGAATGCAATTTTAAATGTATAATTTAAACAATCGTTTATTATCTATGCCTTCCTTAAACTAACATATTGATAGTAAAATAAATCTTCTATGTAAAAATTTATGAATTGTTTTATTGAAAATATTATATTAAGTGCCTCTTTTTCTATTTAGCTGTAATTTGTTATGCTGGCAATAACATCCTTGATGTGTGGGCTACAGCTTTCAGCCGTCCGTTATATTCTCTATATAGTAGAATGGCATCTAATCAGAAGCCACTAGCACCAGTCGCAACGTATATCTCATTATTAGCATCATAATACGCAAGTGATTAATCAGATGTTAAGGTCTTTATAATTTCATCAAATGCTTTTTGACATTCAGAAGACCAACTCAATTTCGCATCTTTCTTAAATAATTCATTTAGTAGAGACTTTTAATCTGTGCATTCTAAGAATAATACTGCTGAAATAATTTTAAAATCCCCAAAAAGCTTTCAATGTTACACACTTGTTACAGGAGGCACACTTACATTGCTGTAGATCTGGCTGGGTCGGGCTTGTTACCCTTTTTACCGAAATAGTTTATTGCTTTTGAAAAAATAATAATTCGCATTTATTAACCGGCCGTTCTTACACGGCAGAAACTACACCGGTTGTCACTATAAATAGTGCGAGTCACCAGAACACAAAGCTCCACCTTGTAACTGTCTAGCCAAGAGCTAGTCACTTTCCTACTTTGTTAATACACTTGTTAAACCAACCCTCGACTTGACTTCCTTTATTTATTATTTACTGTGGAACAACTTCACAACAATTAAAGATTAGTTTAAAGCCGTATTCTTTAATATTTTAAATATTATTTTCCTATCTTCAGTTACTTGCTTTCTATTTAGCTTTTTATTAAAATGTCGCCGAGACAAGAAATTTCAAAATCAAATCACTCAGCATGGCGTCCATTATTTGTTGAAATATTCCTGGCGCCAGTTTATTAATTATAGGACGATTCCAAACTGTTTCTTGATTCCGATACAATTACCGATTCTGTTCTAAATTCCTGATTCCAATATAATTACGGATTCCGATTCTTTATAAACTTTTAAAATATTTAATGAGAGATTTGTTGCTTTTATTAAGTTTTCAAATTATTGTAAAAAACCCGTGTATATAGCTTTGCAAACGTAAAAGATACACTTGAGTTACACGAGTAGATCTTTCTAAATATTTTCCCCAAATGCTTTTCTTTGTAATTGTTGAGAAATATGAGACAACTAAAGATGTATTTCTCTTTTAAAACAAAGCCGATTTCCATTGATTCGTCGTTAGTAGACAGATGCTATTTGAATTTTATCAAAAACAATTGGAAATTGTCGACGATTGGTATGCAAAATAAGAAGACGGTATAGTAACAAAATAGTTAACCAGGCCCCTCCTCATGTGAAGAATGAGTTTCTAAATAATAATAATGATATTATTCAGAAAACCATTCTTAATTTAAGGAGGGCGGACGCTTTGGTGAGTGGTCTGAATTTTCATATGTTTATCCTAATTATAAAGATTTGATCGGTTATTTTACTGTCAATATAACAGATATGTAGTAGATTGATTTGTTTTACTGTAAAAAGAAAAACAAAATACAGATAATAATAATAGTAATACTACTAAAAATAATAATGGCAAATTTGTAGATTAATACCCTCAGCTAAATCACCCCAAATGAGATTCTACCTTTTTTAGGTGATTACATGTGAACACATTGAAAAACTTGTCGGAAGGAAGAAACCCCCCAATTAATTTAGAATTTAGAGTGGAAGATCAGTTTCTTATATAAATTTAACGTAAAATGATCATAATTTCATACCATTCTAACGTTTTAGGGATTTTCACTAATTTTTGTTACCACTAACCCTAAGTCAAACTGGCAAAGTGGTAAAACCATGCATGATCGCTTAAAAAGCAGACCGCCCCCATAAAAAAACATAAACGCACAGTATTTATCTCCCAGAGCAAAATAAAAATCTGTGGTTGCTTGCTATAAAACGCTAGAAAGTCTCGGAAATTGGAGTTCATTTTACGTTAAATTTATATGTAAAACTGATCCCCCACTCTAAATTTGTAAAATATGGTTTTCTTTTCAGGGGTTCACAAACAAAACGGGTGGAATCTCATTTTATGGGGATTAAATCGTTTTTTATAATAATCAATAAATGTTTATCAGTAATTTTTTTCTTGACAAAAACATTTTCCCGTACATTGTAAATACTGCTTTTTTATGAAATTATTGAAGCTTGTTTTTATTCGCCAATTTGCAATTATAACTTTTTTTTATAAAATAAAATATGGTATTATTAGAGCTCTGCACCCTATGCTATTTCATCCAAAAAGAAAAATGCGATTCTCCTTTTTAGGCGATCACATATAAACAGCCTGAAAAACTTAGTGGTAAAAATAAATAAAACAACAAAAAATCAGTTTCGCATATAAATTTAACGTAAAATTATCACTCGTTTCTGACCAAACAGTGTTTTAAGGGCATGTAATTAATTTTGTTTGTTTTAATCTTTGGTCCTGTTAATGTTCCATGATCAATCTTTAGTATAAAATATGTAATTTTTAAAGGTCATAAACAACACGCCTCCATCCTACTACTAACTCTAAGTAAGTGTGAAAATACGAAACATAAAGCGATTACGTGTGGTTTTATGACTTTGACGGTCGAACTTAGGGTTAATGGTAAAACATTTAGTTAACTGATCTAAAAAGTTAGAATGGCTTGGAAATGAGGCATCATTTTACGTTAAATTTATATGTACAACTAACTCCTCACTCTAAATACTAAAATAGTTGGGTTTTTTTTCAGTCTGTTCACACATAATTGCCTTAAAATATAGAATGCAATTTTAAGGGTGGGTTGGGAGTACTTTTAATATAGATATAATTCTTTTTTTAATTTGACAAACTTTTAAATGTTGTTTTTTATGTATTGTATTCAAGATTTTGATAAACTCATTGTGATATTTTCATTTATATTTTTCACTTGTGCATTTATTCCTATTCATTCACTTGATGTTATTACCGGTTATTCTCCGGGGGAGTTTTAAAAGTTAGATGCATTGGTTTGCAGATTTTTTTCACGTTAATTCATCTCATATCTTCAATTCAGATTATATGCCTAATTGAAATATGAAATTTGCGTTTACCATATTTTATTTTAATCGTAGTAGATGCGGTTTATATTTTCGTAGTTTACCGTATTTTTTAATTTTGAACTCTTTTTTATTCTGAGTTCTTTTCTATAGTGTGGTGACTTACGACCCATATTGCCACAATTATTACATTCCTTATTTTAAAATGGACAATAAATATATTTGACCGCACCCATAACAAGGATTAATTTTGACATTTTTTTTTACCTAGTTCGTTTCTTTCAAAGTAATGCCTGTGCGAAATATCCGTTTCCTAAATTTTCGTAATGTCAACCCATAGATTTATTATTCGGTGACAATCGTCCGCTATCTTTTGTAATTTTAATTCAGAATGTTCTTCTAGTTTGGTAGTAGACGTAATCTTACTTCGGTATCTATCCGAGACGTAAAAACTTGCACAAATATCAGACATTTGAACATGTTTGAAGAAAGTTAAGTGAGATTGAATTTTTTACATTCCTTATCTACTACGTTTGAAACTGTAATCTAATCTTCGCAATCGTTTTTGTTAAGACAAATGCATTGAGAAGCTGTATTGAAAAGTGAAATCCTCTCTTCAAAAAACTTTATTTATGGCTAAATGGTTTCCTGAAACGAAATATCTCCTGGGTTTTTGTGGTATGTAATTAGCATACTTTCCCTTTTTAATCGCTCTAAACAAGTAATTGTTGAACTTTTCTCGTATGACCACGTAAAACAATTGCATTTAAAATGTTCCTACTAGATTTGAAACTATGTTGCAAATGTGACCTCTTCTTCTAGACTGTACCTAAATGTTCCAATCGAGTTGATTACAGAATCATGCGAAAAGAATTAGAGAACTTGAATAAACAAACTCTTTTCGCTCGATGTTTTCTCGATGCTGCTTTTTTGAGTTGTTACATATCTTGACAACGCTGTTTTTGTCTTGTCATGCATTGACTACGCTGTATTTCTTGTTTGTTTAAACATTCTAACATACCATTTAACAATCCTTCACTCATTTGGGAAACTCGACGAACTTTTCTTTACGTTTTGTTTATGAACGTTTATGCCGCAACAATAGGTAAATTCATAATTCATCTTTCGTCACTAAACTGTTGTATCGCTTACCATCAGTCAATAGAATTAATACACTCGAATAATACACTATATATCATTTTATTATCGCTCTCACACAATAAATATCAAACACATACTGTTTATAATCCTTTTCAGAGATGTTCATTATTGTTGTGAGAGGTGTAACAAGATCCCCATTTTAAAATGCTACTTTCCCCGGAAGTTATATTTTTGCTATTTTGGATTAATGTCCAACATTGAAAATGCTTGTCTTTTACGCCTCTTAGAGCGTTTCTCTTCTGCCCTATCGGATAACCCGTTTTTCCTATGCGCTTCATTTTCAAACTTTGTTTCAGTTTTGGTTTCATTGTAGACCAACAGTAATTAAAACAATTTATTCTATTAATTACGATACAACAGACAGTCGAACACAAGTGTAGAAAATGAACTATATATTTTTTATGCTCGCTTTCACATAATACTAACAACAGATGCAATACACACAATTTACTGTCATTTTTGGACTTTGTCTATTATTGTAGTGAGGGGTGTTATCACGCTACAACAATTATTATCAAGAATATTTTATTCATTTGTCCTTTTACATCCCTGTTGTAATCCGGATTATATTTCGGGTTTTATTATTTTGTTCATGTTATTAAATATTACATTATCATGCTATCCGTTGTTATTTAAAGCAATTTCACATTCTTTTTTGTGTTGATTGACTAAATTTATATCGCTAAAATATTGGCTAGTCTATGGCCTATTTACCTAGAGATTTCTTTTAAAATTGTGAGTGGATCGTTATAATGTTTTTTTTTTAAAATATATAATTAGATATCTTGCAACGAGTGTTCTGTTGATTTATCAAGATCCATAAAACACTATCCACATTATACGATTTATTTAATTGATAATAGACATACCATTCTTCCCTATGACCTCTCTCAATAAAATTGTTATTTCCATCTTTATAAAATCTTTATAGCCTTATGCTGAAATATATAACTAATTCATTTTAGATTTCTTCGTTTGAAGGAAATCGTAATCTTCTAAAATGATTTTTCAAACTCATGAAGAACCGGTAATCAGTCGGTGTGCGGTCTGAAGAATATGGTGGAGGATACATAATTTGCAAGGCATGTTATTCTAAGATATCTTTGGTTGTTTTTGCAACGTGAGATATCTTGTTACTGTGCTGAAATATCGTGTGATCAGGGTCAACTTATTTTCTAACATTTGACAATTCACGAGCAGAATGACGGTATGGCTCACATTGAAGTGCGTGCTTAATGCCCGAACTGTATTAATCTGATTCGCATCAACAGCGGCTTCAAATGCACCAGAAGTTAACTTTTGTTGGGTGCAATTCACTGCATCCATCCTGGAGGCTGTCATCTCTATTTACTCGATGTTCACTCAGTTAACCCTAACCCCAAATCTAACCATAACCCTAACCTGTCGTTTTTATTTACTCGATGTTTTAGAGTGATCTTGTTGTTGCGTTTGAACGCTTCCGTTTTTGAAAATTGATAAAAAATCTATTATTTGCTTGAAATGAACATGCGCGCCGCTTTAAGCCTGACAAAACTGCAAAACCGGAAAGATTATTGACTGCGACACATCTCTATAATAAAGTGAAGTCAATCAATTTCTAGAAGTTTGTCATCTGTCAAATCGATATTTTATTCTGATATGCCAGTTTTCTTTTTTTTAACCGTACTCATCTTCTTTCAAAGAAAACATTGTATTTTAACTAAGTTTCTTAAAAAGAATATTTATTCCGTCCGGGATATTCTTAAAATGGGGACATTTTTCCATAACCTAAACAACAGCATCAACTTATGACGTTAAAAAATAATTATGCATTGCTATATCCATTGTAGCTTTACGATAAACAATTCTATATGTTTAATATAAATGCTAAACAATTTATTTCTTAAAATTGCTTATGTAAAATATTAATTCTAATGGTAACGAGAAAATCACTTCAAAACGGGAACTAACCTGAAATATGCGTGCGGGAAAAGGTTTTTGCGCCGTATAAAATCAATGATTTATCATGCAAGTATTTATTAAAAATAAAACTGTCATGTTTCGTACCCGGCCCCTCTTTCCATCAGGGACAGATTCATCCCTTCACCGCTTTTTCTTTTTGTTTACGTTTCATTCTCGCTACGATATGTTTCTTTTCGTCTTTCTTCATTCCTTTTTTATGCTGCGTTCTCCTATGAGGATTTTAACTAGTTTTATCCTGCTTTAATTCTTCATTTTCGATTTATTTATTCTAATAACAATTATCACCCACTCTCGTTAGCGTTACTTGCTAGAGACTTGTTCTTTTGGCGGTTTTTTTAACCGTCGCCATTTTCCTGCATTTCTTTAAACGAAACACGAGCGCTTCGCTCCGCAGATTCTTACACCCCGCTAACATAACTTGGTATGTAAATTAATTCTCTCCTTTCCTTGCTAAGCTAATCCTCCTTATTATGTCTCTCATGTTTTCATTAACAATGTCTCCTCGTCGTAACAATGTTACAACTCATTCCCGGCGTCGCTCAGGTTTCCTACGACGGCCCCTGAGATTTCTACCTCTTTCGCCTCGCTCCCCCTAGTAGTTAAATTAAGTCATCTATCTTATTGTACTGATTTGCTTCATCTTTTTCCTTTCGTTTATCTATGAATACTTGTTTCTTCTTCTTCGTCGTAGTGAGTTACCTTTTTGTTTATTTTTTATTTTCAGATTTTTTACCTGTTTCACATGGAATAAAGGTTTTTTCTTAAATGGAATTCGTTTGTTTTTTCGTTGCTTCCTTTGTCTCCGTGTGATTCCGAGTTAACTGGCTGTCTAGGCAAGATGATAATTATCATTTTGACGATGGCAGCACAAAAACAACAACTCTTCTGTAAAATAACAACATAAACATAATAATTGTACACGATTTTTCTTCTAATGCCCTTCAAGCTTTCATCGATATATATATATATATATATATATATATATATATATATATATATATATATATATATATATATATATATATATATATATTATTAATAGTAGAACTTTCAAGGTTACAGCTTAATGGATGTGAATATTTTTACTTTTTAATCCAAGAACATATATTAATAAACAATAGTCAGTTAGATTCTAGTAATAATATATTTATTCACCTTTCAAAAATGCAAATACTTCACGGACCGTTTTGTTGACACACGAATAACCATAATATAGATATATCCTGGATTTTTTTATAAGTGCAACTATTCGAAAGGAAAGTTTAAAAAATATTTATTTCCTGATGGCTTTTTTACGACCATCTATTTAAGTAAAATATTCGTATCTTTTGCATGCTTCGTTAGTATTAAATATGGCGCTCAAAGAGTAAACAGAACCTCATGTTCTTGTTCTGACCATAAGATGAGGAATTTTTAAAACAATGTGCGTGTTGCTATTTTTTTCTGATTTTTCTGGGCACCATTAAAAAAAAATTCCCTCTAGAGAGTAGCACTCATAGAAAATCCACGATATATAAACCTACATTATGGTTGTTCACGCGGTGACGAAACTGCTTGGCAAGTATATATATATATATATATATATATATATATATATATATATATATATATATATATATATATATATCGCTAGTGCTATGTATGCCTTATCCTGATATTAAAATGTGTTTCTATGTGCCTATAACCGCTGCTTGAAAGTGCCATGCGTTATTCCTACATGTTTAAGTTCTGTCGATCGGCTGAGTTGTGATAGTCGTTTCATGTACAATGGATATAACCTAGACCGCGATTATCTATGGACTTGCAAGAATAGCTTGCATTTTTCCAATTAAGTGTCGAAATTTTCTAGTATGACCACGTAAAACAATTGCATTTAAAATTTAGACTGCACCTAAATGCTCCAATCGAGTTGATTACAGAATCATGAGAAAAGAATTAGAGTTAATTTGATCACTGTCTTGCGAGAACTTGAAAAAACAAACTCTTTTCGTTCGAAGTTTTCTCGATGCTGTTGTTTTAGGTTTTTTCATATCTTGTACTACGCTGTTTTTTTTGTCTTGTCATGTATTGACTACGCTGTATTTCTAGTTTGTTTAAACATTTTAACATACCATTTAACAATCCTCCATTCAGTTTTGAAACTTGGCGAATTTTTCTATACGTTTTGTTTATAAATTTGATTTTATGCCGAAACAATAGGTAAATTCATAATTCATCGCTCGTCACTAAACTGTTGTATCGCTTACCATCAGTCAATAGAATTAATACACTCGAATAATACACTATATATCATTTTATTCTCGCTCTCACACAATAAATATCAGACACATACTGTTTATAATTCTTTTCAGAGAGTTTCCTTTTGAAATGCTACTTTCCCCGGAAGTTATATGTCTGCCCTTTTGCATTTGTGTTTTTTTTTATTAAAATTAAAATGGCCGCCTTGTAAATACACGGATTGAAGATAAGATTATCGATTATTCTGTTTGTAGGCAGCTAATTATGTAAGAGTGAGACTATTCTTTTTGTTTTCATTTTCTCCTGAAGATAAATTTTGCCTGTAATATTCAAACCTTTGTATGTTTGTATAGCCTCTAAAGATGAAATGTCCGTTTAGAAAATAAAGTCTTTTGCGTGACAGGATTGGTTAGCCTTGTCGGAATCGAACTCACTTGATCATTGCTCTCGATTCACATAGTATACTCTTTGCATTTGAAAAGTGGAACATCAATTTAGCACGAGAGGTTGACTACATAACCTATACATATATATATATAACACTGGGTTGATGTGATACAGCGAAACAGTCAGTCTGTGGATGACTAAGGTACCCCCCCCTTCTTGGCTCTAATTAGTGAAATCGCAAACTGCCACAAGCTTTAAATGCATTACTCTTTGTGTAAACCAATGAAACCAACAGGTATTGACAATGTTTTTATTGAGATTTTGCTTACTCTTAGCAGGTACCGAATGAAAGCTGTTAGGTTAGGAGCGCTGACTGTCGTCTAGACGGTTGAGTTTAATCACGGTTTTAGGTACTTGCTTGTCTAGCGACACTGAAGAGGTTTAATACAGCGAAGCAGTCTGTTTTTGGATGACAATATATATATATATATATATATATATATATATATATATATATATATATATATATATATAGTAAGCTATGAAAATATATTTATGGTAATTAAGCTACACAGAGACTCCCGCGTTTCATCCCCGGGGGGAATCTTTAGGCTAAAATGAAGATTCACCCGGGGATGAAACGCGGGAGCCTCTGTGTAGCTTATTTTGCCATAAATATATTTTCATAGCTTACTACCTAGCTCTACTTACGTATCGAGCACTGTTGAAGTAAATACTGAAAATTGATACATAAAAATTATATCTCCTTATAAAATTTTATGTGGATACATGAAATAGTAATATTATATATATATATATATATATATATATATATATATATATATATATATATATGTGTGTGTGTGTGTGTGTGTGTGTGTAATACTTATACTGAGAAAGGGCGTTCGTTCAGTCTTGAGAGAAAATAGTTAACTCCTGTTAGGGTGCTTCCGCAGGATTCAATTGTGAAAGAAGGATCACGCAACCCCAACTACTCCTCTTCTGAATAAGCACTGTTTGATTGCAACGGCAATAAGCCAGGACAACTCAGATAATCATGGAACTCTCCCACATACATCACCTGGTATTTTGAAATGGTCACCCATTTAAGTACTGACCAAAGTCAACGTCGCTTAACTACGGTGATCTAACGGGAACCTGTGTGTAAACGTGATTATATCGTATTCTACCGAGAATACTAGGTATAATAAAAACATGATTAATTTCAAACTCAAATAACTTCAAAAATATTGATAATTTTATAAAAAAAACTAGAATACTCATCCCACGATGGAAAAAATTTATTTCCTGAATAGATCAGTTTTGCACCACTTTTATGTCCCGTTATGAAGATTAAAATCAAGACATAATGATCCTAAACCTTATATATAGAGTCCTTATTCCAATTTTGATCAACATCCATTACATTATTGTGATTCTAGAAAATGTCTACAATTTATGGTTTAAGCTTAAGAGGTCTTTAGAAGAAATTTTAATTAACGGAATCTTGCTTTATTTGTGTTAATTACAATGCATAAAATTTAATGTAAATCTGAAATATTTGAATTTGCAAATGGGTTGTCGTGCTCATATTCTGCCCCACCTTGAACTCCTCTAAAATACTCTTAAGAAAGTAAAATTTGGGAAATATTTATTAATTGATGTATAATACCTATTAGTAATATTTCATAAGAATCGGAGGTATGTGAATTTTCACGAAGGGCTTCCGCCCTATTTTTACCCCCCCCCAAATTCATAATAATTAGTTTAGGAGTGAATCCTCTGCATATAAATATATATACACATCTACACATACCCCACTTTAGATAAATAGAGATATTCTTTAAACTTTACTGTATGCAATATAAAAATGATAATTAACCAAATTAAAAACCTTATTTTTGTTTTGGACGGGTAATTAAAAAAGTGAAATGTAAGAAATTAATAAGCATTTCCTTTTTACATTAAAAGAAATTAACAAAATAATAAAATCATGAAGTAAATGAAAGGGAGTCAATATCGAGCACCTTCACTTAAACAAAGCAAGTTCTCTACCTGATATAGAGCTAATGGCAGACGGGTTCCTTCCCATACACATAACTCTCGTCCGGCCCATTCTTGAGTAGATATATGAATTCAATATAAAAGCAACAAATCCTTATATTCAAAAAAGATATTGTACATCTGAAGCGTGTTCAGAGGTTGGGAACCAGGATGGTTACTGACTCCCCACGCTTGCTTACAAAGAGCGGCTTCAATGACTAAATCTGTTCTCACATGAGCGACGAAGGATCCGAGGAGACCTGATTCCGGCGTACAACATAATCAACGGGAATTTGAATTTATTTTTCGAAGGGTTTTTAACCTCAGCTCCTAGTTGCAGTCTTCGCCGCCACTCACGGAATACGTACCATCGTCGCTTTAGTCTCAACAGAAGAAAGGCAGCATTCTTTTTGTCCGTGTTTCTGCTCTGTATTACCGCCTGCAGAGGAGGTCGTTACTCAAAGATGCGTTGGACAAACACTCAGACTGTATATAGATGTCATATCTTCTGTCTTTTATATGGCTTGTTACACTCAGACTGTATATAGATGTCATATCTTGTCTTTTATATGGCTTGTAACACTCAGACTGTATATAGATGTCATATCTTCTGTCTTTTATATGGCTTGTTACACTTTGCTATTTTTTTGCCAATAAATGTTATTTCATTTTATATTAATTTAAAGCCTTAATTTCACTACTCATTATTGGTATTTTTCGTGTCTTTAACCCAGTTCTTTTTTCACTGAAAAATAAAAATGAGATTCTATTTTTACATGTAAACAACCAAAAGAGATTTCTGCAAATTGATAATAAAAAACTTTAAAGTGAGGGATTACTTATCTGTATAAACTTAATGTATAATGATCAGATTTGCGGAGTCGGAAGATAAGTTCTACTCCAACTCCTAGGATTTCAAAAATTTCGACTCCGACTCTAACTCATGGAATCCCAAAATATCTGACTCCGATTCCTTATTTTTACGTCTTCTAATATTCAGGCTGTTGATTCTTAAGGGAATAAACAATTTGATTCCGATTACGAGTCCGACTTCCACTCCTTCAAAAAATGCCGACTCCGATCCCATCCGACTCTTTAGTTTAACATCTTCCAATATTCAGATTGGTGATTCTTTGGAGAAGATTAAACAATCCAACTTGGACTTGTAGAATTCTTACGCGTATGACTCTGATTCTTAAAATCTCCGATTCCGCAACCCGATAATGATTAGTCACTATTTTAAATTTAAATTCAACCGTTCGCAAACCTGTGGCATAGTCATTAATTAAAAACGTATGTATGCTCTGATATCAAGTTTTGCGCCCTGTAATTAATCAACGTGCCACTTTTACTATTAACATTACTGGATGTTACCTGAGAATCTGTACTGGGTTCATTCGCGGTATAGACAATAAATCAATCAATGTTTTACTTATATTCAACAGATTTTACACCCAAGCAACGTCAGGTAATTTCCATTAGTGTTTATATATTTTTCATTTGTCATATTTAAAAAAAAACTTTTTAATCGTATAGACTTTAAAGAATTATAATATAGAGCCCATTTTAGGTTTAAAAAATCTTTCTTTTTCCAATGTTCTTTTCTTTGTTTTTGCTGGGGATGGAGCATCCTACCAGATGCCAGACATTTACTCGTTATTTCAGAGACTCCGACCCAGAGATCTTTTGGGGATTTTAACCGTCTACTTTAGTGCAATTGTTTGGATCTCTCTTACACTTGGTTCACTGGTTATATTCATCAGGTAGTGTTTTAAATTCTTTTTAATGAGCTCGGTGGTTCCTATGATTTCTGGAATGATTGAAATCTTCCTAAGCTTCCAGTTTCTTTTCATGCATTAAGACCTTGGTATTTAGTTCTCTTCTCCCTCTCAGCCGTCTTTAAGCCAGCATCATTAGGAGAACTAACTTAAACGGTTACTACTCTCTCCCTCGTGTCCATTATCACCTTGTCACGTTTAACAATTCCGTTTTTTAAATATGTAGCTGTAGGAACTGAATAGTCATAGTGTAGGATGAATGACTTATTTCCAATAGTTCTTTCTGGTATATGGTCCCAGGACTTTTTACTACACTGGATATTCATTTTTCTGTAGATGGTCCAGTGGATATATTTACATATTTCCATATGGATGCAGTTGTATAAGCCCGGGTTTAAGCCGATTTGACCAATTTTAATCTAATTGGGCTACACACTTGAAGGGGCCCCGCGCTTGTAGGGCATCTTTTTATCTTTGTTTCATTTTACTTCAGTCAAAGTTCTCAGAAATCAAAGGGACACTTCCTGGGGCTAACACGTGATCTCTGTATAAGATAAATAGATATTCGAATATTCTATTAAAGTTGAGTTAGTAAAGAAGTTAAGCACATTATTTTTCTCTCCCTAATCGACCAGTTAACTATGTTATAGTATATCTTTCTTGTGATCTCTTGGTCTTACCGGATTGCAGGACAAGAATTCATCTGGTCTCGTGGAGTATTCAGCTTAGTGCTGTTACTATAAGCAACATCACTTGGATAAAGTGAACCATTCCTCATATAAGTCAGTGTTGGTTAACCATACCGTTGGGTTTCAAATACCATGTTATTTTTACTATTGTGGGTAAGGTATCCTCATGCCAGATTGACTTGCTAAATATTTGTACAGAGAGACCTTAGACACTCGACGACAGTGCCTAGCAGGCATTCAAATTCTCTCAAGTAGGTATTCAAGTTCTCTCCAGTAGGTATTTAAGTTTTCTCCAGTAGGCATGCACATTTTCTCCAGTAGGCATTCAAATTTTCTCCAGTAGGCATGAAAATTCTATCCAGTATGCATTCCAATTCTCTTATTTTCTTAATTATATGAAGTATAAAATGCTATTTAAAATGTAAACTGAAGAATAAGATATTCCTCCTCATAATATTAATTTATTATGGATGATGAATTAGCAGTAAATTATCGTTCTGTTACTTCTATCAATATAAATAAAAACAATAGATTTACAGCATTTCTTAATGTTTTCATTGCTTTGAGGATTTATTTAACAATGCCAATAACAGTCGTACCAGGAGAAAGCAGTTTTTCAAAGCTGAAACTAATTAAAACATACTCCGGCCTTTTCAGAATTAAAAGTTGAGTATAACTTTCCTATATAAATGTCATGTAGAATAATCATCCACTCTCGAAAATGACAACAATTATTTTCTAAATTGTACTTAAATATTTATCAATATTGAATGCTTTGCCTTCCTTATTGTATCTACGGTCTCACAAGAAAGACTTAACAATTTCACAATCCGACCTGTTGAACACGTGATTGCCGAAGACATTAACTTGAAAAGATTTTCCAAATAAGAACACTTTTCTTAAAGGCTGTAATTGCCTTTCTTTATATTAAACTAGCAGGACCCATGTTCCGGCGTTGCTCGTGGGAAATATGTCATAAAGCAAGAACCCACCTCTCAATATTTTAAAATTGATATTTAAAAATAAGTATTTACTCAATTGTTTAGAAGAAACTTAAATCGACTTTTCTATTTTTCCGTAGCGTCAGTTTAGGTTCTCTCACCTCTCGTTTTATTAACTTGGCAAAAGTGTTGAACAGTCAAGAAATTGTAAAAAAAACCCAACAAAGACAAATGACTTATATCAAACGCTGTTTATTAGAAAAAACTTTCCTGAAAACTTAATAAGCAAATCTTTGGTTTAATGAAAAGGAAACTTAGCTGTTCTGTGATTGTTCTAGTTAAATAAACAACTTAGTAATCGATCTTTAGTTTATTGAGAAAATAAAGCGAAATTTCTAGACAAAAACAAAATAAATTTAACTGTTAACTTTCTCATGAATAAAAAATTATTTCATAGAATTTCTTTTCAAAGGAAAATAAATAAATTGTCATGAAAAGTAAACATACGGTTTTGATTTTTACGCCGATTCGTTTTCATTCGGCTTTTTTTAGCTGCTTACGTATTTCTGCGTCGACAAAAGTCGCCTTTGTCTGGTTCAAAGCGATGGTCTTTTTGTTTTAGTAAATAAATGTCCTGAAAAGTTATTCATTTATTTTGTGTTTTTTCTTTAAAGAAAAAAGTTTTGATTTGGGTACTTCTGCAGTTTACGAACCATGCTGAAATAATAACGTTATTTAGAAGCCTTCTTAATCGATTGTCTTCTTTGTTTTAGAAGTAAAACAGCCCTTAAAAGTTACTAATAGATTTTCTGTTAGTAAGTGATTATCTGTTTTGCTTTAGTAAAAATAAAACAGTCGAAGACTTCGTAACCCTTACAAAGTTTTCGACTGTATATTTATTTACGACATAAGCGATGTTTTTTTTTGTTTTAGAAAAACAAAGTCAGTCCTGATAAGTCATTATTTGATTTTGTGTTTTGTTTTAATAAAAACATAATTATTTTTGGGCGTTTGTGTACCTCTGCAGTTTACGCATTGTGCTGAAATAATAACGTTATTATTTAGAAACCCATTCTTAACATGGGGAGAGGGTCTTTTTAACTACTCTGTACTTTCATCAACAGTTTAATAAGCAAAGATCCGTTAAAATTGAATTCAATTTGAAAATCGTATTTAAAACATACCACGATAAAAACGTACTTAAAAATAATAATCGATTGTCTTTATTGTTTTAGTTTAAATAAAACTGATCTTTTAAAGTTAGTAAGCGATTTTTAAAATTTACTTTAATTTAAAAAAATAGTTGATGAAACGTACTTATCGGGTTTCTGTTTTGTTTTATATTTAAATAAAAACAATATCAATAACTGATTTTTAAGAAAAAGTTACTTACAAAGAGCAGAGAAGTCAGACTAAGTCTCAATTTTAATACGATGTGAGTTGTTCGACAATCTATTCTCACATTCTGAAGAATTATGAAATGTATTATGAATATCCAGACTTAAATAAAACCATTGCGATACTCCCTTAGTCCTCGAATACATCCAGGACGCCATGTAGCATGTAAGTATAATAAACGGAGCGTTTGTTATTAATTATTTTAATCAAGTGTAGCATTTAGGAAATAATGAGTGAAATAATAGAATAATAAACGGTGGCTTACTATAATTATACCTATTAAGGAAATAACCCAGTGCACGTGAGTAGCGTGGGAGGACTTAATTGTAAGAGCGTGAAATTGTTTGCTAATTTCTATGTAGGATTACGTATTGACAGAAAAAAATTTCTCGGAATAAATATAAAAATTATTAACGGCGAAGAATTGTACGCATAGTTTCGTAAAACACGTTTTAGGAAGTGCTGTAGTAATGAGTCTGTACCCCACACCCCGAGTATGTGACGTCACCATTTTGTCCGTTGCTGAGTTCGGTTGATCACCGGGCACTTCTCGGGCAAAGTTGATGTACTGATGAAGTCAAAGATGTCGAAGGGTCGTGTCCGGCAATTACCGATCTCCTATGTTGGTATTAGAATACCAGAGGGAAACTGCCCGGCACTAGTGAGCAACTTGATACAGCTGAGGGGCAAAGTGTCATTTCAAAGCAGAACAATGAAAGAAAAGTAATGAATACATCCGTCGGTTGTTTTTTGTATAAGAATAATTATTTGGGTAAAATAGTCATTCAGTTATAATCAGTGTACTTTCACACTTCTATCTTCTACTGCTGTGTTTCGGAGAGGAAAATCTTAACAAGTTCTGGGCGATTTGGGTTATGCGATATCAACTCTAAACGACGGTGATCAACGGATTCTACCTCGCCGTACCTTTTCCGTCTTCTTCATCTGTTTCTATTTCCCAGTGTTACCTCAGTGGGGGGGATTTCTTCTCTCTCGAAACTTATCCATAAATAAAATGTATTTCCATTAATTATATTAACGATAAAAACAGAAAAGTATAATTCAGCAAATACTCCACCTCTTAATCCCCCACGGCCACGCCAGGCCCGGCGATGTATGGGATACTAGTAAAACAATTTAATTGCCATTTTTTGCAAAAGTTTGATTATATAAATGCATGTGGGTATGGTATGCACAGCTTAACTACCTGGTATATCTCAAAAGTAGTATCTCTATTCAACAACGGGACGGGTACCAACCCTAATATCTTTTTACCTTTCCAATAACGTAACACATAATAACGTATTATAATACATTAATAACTGTTCAGTGGGGTCAACAGATAATCTCAAATGATGGAGTAACACGGTCTGTATCATCAACACCACTTCTTTCAATCTTCCCGGGGTTACTACACTCTGCAACAGGTGTCCCAGCAACAGCACGCCCATATGCGCGTATACATGCTCTTATAACATCATCAATGACTGTCCTGTCTGGTGTGCTTTATTCTTTAGTGCCAGTAACTGAAAATAGCGTTGTAAAAAACGTCCAGTTCACGTATCTCTGCCGTCACGGTGTCGGTTATATTGGGCACTTATTCTTTAAATGACCGTACCTGGGAGAACAATCACCTTATACTACCCCTTGGGTTGGCTAACTCCAGCCTAGTAACGTTCAAAATCGATACACTTTCGCTTGAGATATGCGATAGTACCTTTTAATTCTTTTCTATAACCTCAAATTTTCTCTTGATTACTTCACCATCACTGTCTGACGCTGAGTGCCTTCCCCCACTATCGGTAACACTGATCTCTTCTGCCTCGTCTTCAGTAACTCTACGTCTCTTAGATAGAATCTCATATATCCCCATTCGTTTACAATTATCTCCGTGTCCTTTCGCAAGGAGTACAACAACCGGACGTATTCCTGGTTGTGCGAATAATTATCGATTCAACGCCCCATAACCTCATTACATCCCCTCTCAGTCGTTCCAGAAACAACTCGTACGGCTGTAGATCTATCACTAACGTGATCAACCACTTGGATCCAGCCATAATGACCCCAACTGGTCTGCATTATATATCTATCTCTATCCTTATCTACTTCTCTATCTCTGGGGCAACATCAGAGAGAATGGCTCGCGCCACAACCACCAGCACCACACATGCATGGGAACCCTTTCTGCATATGACGGAGCCAACAGGTGCGATACAGCACAACCTCGGCTGCCCCCAAATGCCTGACTCTCTTTTACTTGGCCTTCCTACTCTTGTGTTGTGAGGGGTCTTGCTACCTTCAACCGTAGATCCTTACGTTTACAATGGCGGCCTGCTTTGTTCGGTGTGAAATATGTTAAAAAAAAGCAAAAAAACAAATAGTAACTTCAGGTGCAATTTTTCCACCAATTTAGTTACCTTCTCCTCTCTCAGTCTTTTCTGGAGTTGGGATGGGGGTATTTCATCCTTTTCCTCTAACTGAAGGAGAGAGCAAAACCTAAGCCCCTCTCTTTCCCATTTAGATTCACTACCCTTCCATAAACTTTTCATTATCGTGGTCACCCTGCCTTTTACTTCTTGCGAAGTGGCCTCTGGACGTTTCCTTGGTTCCTTACCTCAGCGTCAGGTGATACGCTGAAATTCGGTGTCTTAATCCCTAACCCCCGTTCTCCCGCTAATCCCAACCTCCGCTTCTTACTTCCGAACTGAGCACATTTCTTGCAATTCGGCCATTACGAGCAGGGTGAAACTCCATTGTTTGTGGTGCAGTCCTTCAAATGATGTACCTCGTACCTGCAGGTCCAGCAAATCAACCTGTACCTTCCTGGAGTGGACCTATAGAACCCATGTCGAATATCGCATGCATCTCTTTTAGGATCGTTTTCTGCCTCACAATTCTCTACACCTCCTAACTTTGATAGTGGCTTCAGACTCCTTTTTCTCCCCACCACCTTCTCTCAATTTCGAGCCTTCATTTCACTCTTTCCTCTCTCCATACATTCCAACAACCTTATGCTGTCTCTTGCTAAGTCTTGAGCCATCAGCAAAGTGAATAGGCGACTCATCAGGACCTCTTTCCGGGTTTCTTTATTGCCCAACCCATCAACGAATACGTCGACCAGGATTTGATCGTATTCCGGATAGACCCATCCGGGAACGCAAGACTTGCTAGATCCTGGATTCGCTCGACTAACTCGTCGAGACGTTCTCCTTCGGCCAGCTTCAGCTGGGTTTGACTCGCGTACGGCCCCAATCGCGGTTAGCTCGCTGGCGAATTGTTTAACCAACAGCTCGAGGAGCTCCGTCCAAGCTATATCCGGGGTCTTCCTGCAAATGCCCCCAATAAACTTTGAGACGGACATGCAGCTCTATCGAGGTTTAGCAGCACTATCTCATAATCCGCCAAACTATAAACTACCCTCTTCTTTTGGATTACCGCCAGTCATTCCTGTAGTCCGGTGGAATCTCCCTTATACGGAGGTATCCTTATTCCTCTTATTGGTCTTTCTATTTTCTTGTTACATCGAAGGTGCTATTATCTGCCCCATCCTCGGCTAAACTCCCGACAGTACTTCTTCAGATCCCATTCTTCTAACTGTATAGCTACCACCCTTACAACAGAACCAATCTCCAACTTTGTTCAAAGTTAAAAACAAAAACAAATAAACTATCCATTGACAGAGTACAAAAAATTAGCAAAAGCAAAGTGAACAACGGATCCAAAATGTTACTTACGCCTTAGTCTCTAGTCCTCTCTTTCTGTCGCCTTATGCTGTCGGGTCGTTGTTCTAACGAGCTTGCCTAGACCTTATAGTCGATTGATTAGTTCGTTGTCTGGCTAAGCTCTCAAAGTTATTTTCTTTCTTTGCTTTTAAACAGGCTATTTTATCTCCTAGACCAATGTCACAAGAAAAAAAAACAAAGTTCTGCTGATCAAAAAAAATTCGCTGTGTTCCAGTCAAGTCTGTAGCACAAGATGTGGCATCCTGGTCACGGAACAATTAAAGTTTACCACACATCCCGACTAGGTGACGTCATCATTTTGGGCGTTCCTGAGTTCGGTTGGTCACCTGGGACTGCTCAGGAAAAGTTGCTGTACTGATGAAGATCGAACATGTCGTGTCCGGCAATCACCGATCTCACACGTCGTAATTAAAAGATCAGAGGGAAACCGTCACGCGCTGGTCAGCAACTTGATGCCACTGAGGAGCAAAGGGTCAATTTAAAGGAGAACAATGAGAGAAAAGCAATGAATAAATCCATCGGTTGGTTTTTGTATAAGAATAATTATTTGGGTAGAAATGTCATTCAATTACAAGCATTTTACTTTCACACCTCTATCTTCTAGTTCTGTATTTCGGACTGGCAAATTTTAACAAGTTCTGGGCGATTTGGGTTATGCGATATCAACCCTAAGTCTGGTGTCCGTCTCTCAACGACGTGGATTCGGTAGATGGGCGAAAGTGAGTCTCCGAAGCGTGTTACGCTTCGCTTTATATTGAGAAAATGAGGTTTTGAGACTGGGCGTGACTCCACCAATCTCCCAATAGAATTAATTCAATAATAACAAAAATATTCTTATTAATTTTTCTTGCCCTATTGGTAATTTCCACTCGCGGGAATCTGCTCTCTCGGCTCTGAGGGGTTTACGGATTCTACCTAGCCGTACTTTTTCCTTCTTCGTCATCTGTTTCTATCTCCCACTGTTACCCCATTGAGGAGGAGATTCCTCCTCACTAGAAACTTATTCATAAATAAGATGTATTTCCATTAATTATATATACGATAAAATATCATTATGTCATTTAGCAGACACTCCACCTCTTCATCCCTTTACATGGCCACGCCAGGCCCAGCGATAAATGTGACCATAGTAAAAAGAATTAATTGTCATTTCTTGACAAGGTATAATTACATGGAAGCATTTTATCTCAACATTTCAATGTCCATTCAACGCCGATAATATAAACAGCTCTACCATATTCCTGACACAGTGAACATCTTGCGCGTCACACATTTTTTACCCTGATCTTTCCATACCTCAAATCTTGAGGCAAAGAAAACAACCATTCCTTCTCTTATCAATTTTCGTTGGTCTCTTCTCGTACCAAAACACTTTTAAAATTCCTTCTTCGTTTTCATAACTTAAGACAAGTCAACAAAAAAAAACTATTGCTTCTGCGACATACGAAAGCCAGGTGGCCCATGATGAATGCCATCGCTTTATTTGAGGATTTCCTGTCTCCAAAAATATCGAGCAATGAAAGCATTTCTTTCTTTCTGCTTCAGAATTTTTTAGATGAGGGTTTATAATTCGTAGAATTTGGTATATTCGAACTACGGTTCTCATCTTGGGTGTTTTTATCACAACGTTTCGGCCGATGTAACCTCCGACCTTCTTCAGGTGTACTTCGTCGTACTCGGGAATCTTTCTGTCGAACTCGCGAATCTGGACGGAATTTCGAACGGAACCCTTTATTAAATCCACGAGGGTAGCATGCTCTCGTTCCATCTGCCATGACTGGGAAGAAGTCTTCAGTAATTCGCAATTCTTCGTATAGCCCGCACTGAAGATTGAACCTTCAACCTTCAGATGACTGTCACTTAGAACTGAATTATACTGCGTCACGTGCCCTTGCGGACACCCAATATGAGAACAGTAGTCCAAATATACTAAATTCTACAAATTATTTCTTTCTCTTATCATCTTTCGTTTTTATGTGGTGCAAAATAAGCTAAAAGCATTCTTAGGAAAAACCGGGGTCCGGTTTCGAATCAACCCTTTTCCGTTCGATAATATTGTCGCAAGTGTAAAAGATTTGTTTAGGAAGTGTTAGGTTATTTTTCTATTGAGACTCTAGTGTCAGGCGAAAATCGAGTGATATGATAAGAAGTAAAACAATAAAACTTTTCCTTCGAAAATTTAATTATATCAAGCATTTATTGTTTATTGTTTTTGTTGTTGTTGGTGTGTGTGTGTTTTTAATATGAAATATAAACATTTATGAATTTTACTATGTAGAGTTAGGGCTCCACCATCATTTTTTTGGGGTTTCACAATTCCTAGCCCTAGCCCTGAGTTGTATTACAGCATATACACGGTTTGCTAAATACAGACGTTTTGATGAAAAGCATTCGTGACTTCACGTCCTTAATATATTTAAATAGTTGTTTATGGTGCAAATTTGTGTGTATATACTGGAGTTTTACATCTAAAACTTCTCTGATTAATCATATAATTTCATGTGGATTCTATTAATAACAAGAAAATAAGTCAGTCGTGAGACTGAATAAATTCACCTGCCAACGTAAGGATAGGCGTAAGTCTTATCTGGGCCTTACTTCTCTATATTATATGAAATATTCCCGAAGTTATGCCATAAAAAACTTTGAAAACTCAAAAACTATTTATCTGATCTGGGTGAAATTATGACTGGTGGTTACTGCTATGAAACAGCATCAGATCTATACATCACATTTTGAAAAATTGGATGTTAAAATTCCCGACAAATTTTCGACCTTGACCGAACTTTTCAAGGTCAAGGTCAAGGTCAACGATAAAGATCAACGATATATAGTATGCGGAACTTCGTTGGTAAAAAATGGTCTAGTATCAAGTCCCTATAATGAACTGAATCGAAGTTATCCCTTTTCCGTGAAGATGACCTTGTCCTTTGACTTAGATACCCCCAAATTAAATCAGTTCTAAGTTAGACCATGACCGATATTTTGACCGAGTTTGGTGATGATTGGTCAAGCGATGTTGATGCTAGGCTGGACACAAACAAAATCGCCACAAAACATAACCTTCTTGGCGGAAATAATACAAATATATGTCTTGTTGTTTTTAATTACGAAGAAGAAACAAAACAAAAATTCCCGAAGAACGCCAGTGACACATCGACCTAAATGTAGTACAAATATTACTATTGATTAAGACAATAGCCCGAAGAAAAATAATGTATATAATGATAAGTTGTCATTCCAAGAATTCAGTCAAAAACCTAACTCGTAGGAACCCGACAGTATATATCAATAGTGACGGTTGGAAAAGCTCCACCAAAAATTAGAACAGATGTAAAAATTTAGAACGGATGTCAAAATTTAGAACAGATGTGAATTCCACACCTTTTTAGTATTACCGTCAGAAATTCCTTGAATCTCAACAAATATGCCGTAGTCATCTCATAGCGGCTATATCAAGTTGATAACACGTAGTAGCAGTAGTTATTGTCGTGATGTACGTTGGTTTTTCTTTCTTCTTCGCAATTTAAAACAACAAATACACCATTATTTGTTCCGGGTTTCCTTTGTAGATTTCTTTTCTATATTATATAGCATTGTTGGTGCGTTTGAAAGAAGAAATTGTTAAAAAACATAAATGAAGAAGAAAAGTGCTCTTTCACCAAGACAATGCACCGTATAACAAGTCGAGCGCATCGATGATAAAACAACATGAATTGAACATCGAATTTCATCCACACCTCATATTCTCCATATATGACCCCTAGCGACTACTGGCTTTTTGCTACAGGAAAATAGATTTGGCTATAATGAAGTGATATAGGAACCATATGGGGAGAGGGGCAATATTTAACGTTAACTAATGGCGCGCGAAATCTATAAACAAAATAGTGTCCCAAACAAAGCACGGAAGAAAAAGAATTACTCACTCACAGAATGTGTAAGGGAGTTGGAAAGATCAATTATCCAGGAATGTCACAAGTCACACTCATCCTAGATTAACACTGATCTTTGGATGAAAAAGTCATCAGTAGATATCAAGATATAAGTGTTCAGACATCATATATATACGAGTTTAATCATGGAAGTCTCAAATGGGCGCTATGCAATCTTTACATAGGATATGTATTAGTCATCTCTGCGGAAGTGTGATATATTTACAATCAACGATCGGTTGGGTAATGTAATCTCGAAAAGTCTTTGTTTTCGTCAGATTAACTTTCGACGTAGAAGAAAATCTCGGGGCAATCCGCCCGGTTAGTAAGTCAGATTCTTCTTCTTCTTCTTCTTCTTCTTCTTCTTCTTCTTCTTCTTCTTCTTCTTCTTCTTCTTCTTCTTCTTCTTCTTCTTCTCCGCCGATATGCCTGGACGGGGAAGGATGGTGGGTGAAGGGTTTCTTTCGGTTGCATGTGACGGTACTTGATACTGATTTTTTGGTCACGGCATTCGTGAATGTTAAGAGATAAACACGTTTGACTTCCCTTCGACAAGGGTTTAGGATGTGGGAGAAGGTGTCACTAACTGGAAATAAGAGTTAAAAGGCGATGATTCTTTGCCCTTTTATGTGAGTCAGGGCGTTTGTAAATGTTTTTAAGAGACAACAGTCGACCGGATGTGTCGTCTAATTTCTTTTCGGTTAGGTTCAGGTGTGAGTGTCGCTAATAGGACGTAAGATTCACTTCTCTTAAGTGCAAGGATAGGGTTGGGCTTGGTGGTGTCGGTCTAACAAGATACATAATTTTTTTCTTTTTTGACTTGCTTGGGTTCAAAGGACAAATAGAAAAGACACGGGATAAAATAGATTTGACTAGCTTTGATTTAATATTTATGAAATATATTTGATTTCTCTGATAATTTCAGTTCAACTACCCTTTATTTGTAACAACATTCTTCACTCTAGATAAATGTCAACAGTAGATGTTTTTTTATATCATAAAAATGACAATAATAATTTATATATGAAAAATTAAATTACTCACGTAATTCTATGATTTTATATGAATATTAAGACGAACACTGGCGAAACATATTTGTTCTGTCATCTTTGACGGAGGGTGCACATTAGTACTTTATTATTTATTTGATGATGGTAACATTTTCATATTTTACCTTTATTGGAATACCTAATCCTCCATGGAGTTTATATTTATTGAGGTTTGAAAACGTTATTTTTTATCACTACGTTATAAAATACGGTAGATATTAAGAAAATACTGCTTTTTTCTCTCTACCATTAAACACCTATGTTCACGACGAGAAAACTATTATTATTATTAACTAACCGACCATGTCCAGAAAGTAGAGTAACTCAAGAAACTCCGGGAAACAACCTTCAACTATTTGCTGCTTATAGTTGTCCGACGCGAACGCAGACCCCACGATGTTAATATAAAACGGCAACCGGAAAAATGACCCAAAATACTTTAAGTATGGCATTTTCAAATCGCAGGATGATGTCATTTTATTAAAACACTGACTTTCTTGTGAGTAGTACTTTTGGAATGATTGTTCGTAATTTATGTAAAGAGAAACGAAATTTAAATGTAAATTTAAGTTACTCTAATATAAACTTTGTTTCCTTAATGTTTTAGCCGATCTATTTTAATCACACGGACCAAATCTTAAAATATTTCTTTTCTTTAGAAATCTAACATGTCATTTATATTTCGATAAACGGCACAACATATTAACTAAGATTATAAATACTAATTCATCTGTTTAAATAGCGTACACCTGTATTGAGCGTCAGATACGAATTTCTGCGTTGTCTCTGTTGCATGTTGCAGGATCAATCCGATAGAAGCGACACCAAATGTGAACCTACATTTGTGTGCGTTCACTGTGCATGCTGTAATCATCCCCTCGTTGTCTTCGTCTCAATTCAGTGCTTGATTCGTAGGTCGTAGTGTCAATCATGTGCTCTCTATCACTGTAGTAAAGAACAAAGAATTTTCCTTCTAAAGAATATCACAACTTTGAAACAAGTAATGATGTTTAATTTTTGAGAGGTTACACTGACACTTGAATTCTCTACCGAAACTTGCAGATTAGAACACACTTATCTTCCAACCGAACAAAAAAGTTCTTAAGCTTAAGGCCCAAAAAGTACATCTATCTCTGAAACACACAGCAACCTAACTGATCCCCTCTTTCCGCTCTACTGAAATATATCTAAGTATTGATGTCCGTTTATGGTAAACCATACAGCTACCTACTTGAAAATCATGGGCCAGTTTCTTTTTAACTAAGAATAATAATTTACTGTCCAGCAAATCCCACTATCTGGAATGTCATTTACACATGCCAAACACAGTTACTTACACATGCAAAACAGTTATTTACACATGCAAATAACAATGATTTCCACACTCAAAACACAGAGATTTAAGCGTGAAAATCAGTTATTTACACATGCACAACACAGTGAATTACACATGCAAAACACAGTGATTTTCTACATAACAACACAGTGAATTACACATGCCAAACAAAGTTATTTACACATGTGAAACAGTGATTTCCATATGCAAAACAATGATTTACACACACTAAACACAGTGATTTACACATGTACAACATAGTAATTTAACAATGCAAAACAGTGATTTACACATGCAAAACACAGTTATTTCAAAATAAACACCAGTGATTTACACATGCAAAATAGAGATTTACACATTCAAATCACAGTGATTTAAACATGCAATATACAGTGAATTACACATGCAAAACAGTGATTTACAACTGCAAAACACAGTTATTTACACATACAAAATGTTGATTTACACATACAAAACACAAGGATCTACACATGTAAAACCTAGTCATTTACACATGCAAAATCCAGTTGTACACTTGTAAAACAGTGATTTACACATGCAAAACGCGGTTATTTAAACATGCAAACCAGTGATTTACACATGTTACGCACAGTGAGTTACACATCCAAAACATTAGTTTACACATGCAAAACAGTGATTTACGCATGAAAAATACAGTGAATTACACATGCAAAACACAGTGATTTAAACAGGAAAAACAGTTATTCATTCTATTTAGAAATTCACGGTACTTGTCTTTACTTGTAGTCTTTTTTCTCATGAGAACAGTTAACTTTTTCCTAACAAATGGTCTAGTTAATACTATGATGCTCTCCGCTTTTTTAACATTTTGCATTATCAGCATCCCAATTAGTTCTTTCGCCATCATTTGACTTAATTCTACTGTTTTTTTTTTGTGGGATAGACTCTACTGACATATTATTATTACTCACTAGGAGGTATCGAACACGTCGTCATCAGTGATATCTTACTGACAGTAACCGGTGGTGATTAACAGTACTCACTGCCCCTTTCAATAACCCATGTCGCTTACCATTGGTTTCTTGTTGCAACGAACATTGATCATCTGATATTTGGGTAGCAATAAACTTCCTAAATGTCCCAGTACTATTCGCATCATTTAAGTAGAGGTCTGATTAGTGCTCTTCTCCTCGATTTTCCTACCCTCTTTTACCTATTACAATCATTTGTGTGGTATCAGTTGAGGCTGAAGCCATCACTGTGTGTGTGTTTGTGTGTCTGTTTTGTGTTTATCATTATTATTATATGCCCAGCTACTAGCAATTTCTCAACTAATTTCTCTTTTGCTACTATTTCATAAACAATGTCTTTTCTTTTTCAGCCAATCGTTTAAACAAAATGAAGTGTGACAACTCAGATTTCTAATTCGCGCATATCCTCCTGGCGTCAAAACCAATGGCCCCTTCAAGAAAACTATTTCTAAATTGTTATTTTTAAGGCCCCTAACTTTCACGTTTCTCTTGCGGGAACTCTCCATATATCCGTTGCATCCCTGGCAAAAACACTCCCCAAAAATCTTTTCCATACTTTTACCATTTCAAAATTTCTCAAGGGACAAAATACCTTCTGTACACCTGCAGGAGTTCTTTGAAACCGTTTTCCATAATTCTATCATTTAAAAATTTATAAAACAGACGAAATATATTCTGCAAACTCTCCTAAAAATGATGACAACTCTATAATTTATATATTGTTCAAGCATAAAGCTATTCCATAATTTCGACATTTTAACATTTCTCAAACCCAGATCTCTAAAACAAGATAAATATATCAGACCAAGTGTTTGCTTCCAGTTTTCCCTGGGCACACATGTGCAGAGAAACCGAGTGTCCACCACAAGTAATATCCACTGCCCACAAAACATGAATTGCACAAACAAAGTAACCCTTCCCTTCATAAATTCTTCCATACATAATCTATGACAATTATTTAGTAGATGGTGTCTTTGACTGGGTGAGCAATTAACAGAATCCCCACGCTCAACTTAGACACGGGTGATAGTGGTGTCATCGATCCAGAACAATTCTACAGAACATCACATTGCAACAACAGCAGACTATTTAAGTCTAAGGCATATGCGTATACAAGAATGTGCACTCTACCAAGTGATACACCAACTCAAACTAATTGGATACATTTACAACCATTGTTCTTTACTGGTATAGCTTTTAAACAAAGCAAAACCGACTTTTGTCGACGCCAAAATATGTAAACAACCGTATTTTTGTATTTTTATGGGAAAGTTAATTTTTTTCATTTCGATAAATTGTGTGTGTTTTTTTAACATATTCTATGCAACAATGATGTTTACATATTTTTTTGCGTTTTATTTTTTTTATACTGGTACAACTTTGGAAACGAACAAACACCGACTAGGTTAGGGTTAGGTTAGGGTTAGGATTTAAAAATTCCGCTTTTTGTCCGGTTCATTTAGCAGATTTCTGCCTGCCAGGAATGTTAGAGTTACTCAATATACAGGTGAATTTGCCGTCTGCTTCTCAAGCGTTCTGTAAGGCTAAGCGCTTCGACATCTTCCTACTGTTTATGTAAACGGCCGGAAGATGCCGAACAAAAAGCCAATTTTGTCTGGTTCAAAAGCTATTATACATTATTCTGGTAACATCCACTCAGATTGTTCTACTCAAAATTTCCAGACATAGCATTCTTTGGAAAAATTCGGTTCCTGTCACCATTAACAGACTTAGTCATTACAATCACTGTCGGTGTTCGTGGTCTTGGTTTACAATCTAAACAAAAGATCTTAACGCAGGTTTTCTTCCCTAACATTAATCCTCCTCATTTCAAGTAACAGCACCTTGCTGGATACTCAACCAGACCATTTGAATTCTTGGCCTGTAATCTGGTTAAACCAAGATACCAAAAGATATATATATATATATATATATATATATATATATATATATATATGTGTGTGTGTGTGTGTGTGCAGATCTTTGTATTGCACTTTTTTAGAAGTATGATATATATATATATATGTAGAGAGAGAGAGAGAGAGAGAGAGAGAGAGAGAGAGAGAGAGAGAGAGAGAGAGAGAGAGAGATTGTTAAATATATAGATTTTTTTTCTTTTTCTCTTTCCCAATGCAGGATTGTAAATTTTCGGCAACCAAATATGAAATCATGAAAATAATTAGATAAATGCTGTTATTTTAAAAACATGTGCAAGAATGATGTTGTATTTGTTTTCAATTGGTTTTAACTGTTTTTTTTTTATGTGTAATTATATCATACTGTGATATAATGTCAATTTTGGAGCAAAAAATAAACTTACACGCGTTTCTGGAGAAAATTCACAGCATTCTTAAACAACATCCAAGTTGTTATATGAACCCCTATTTAGGAATAATTGCGAAATGAAAAGTTTATAACATCCAGTATAAAGAAGCATTCAGATAAGTATCAGAATCGTCAATTGCAATATAGAGGAAATATAAAAACTAAAAAATAAAAAATAAAATGTCGAATAAAACCCTCTGATTTATTAAAAAACAGTCTCTTTAAAAAGCCCCTCAGATAATACAAGAAGTGTTCTTTTTTGGTTGATGGGGGTAGAGCTATATTAACAATATATATCCCGCAATTCTAAAATCTATTTTCAATCGATATTTATTTCATAATTACCGAATTTTCCAAAATCAACGAATTTTCACAGGGCAAATATCAAGGAAACAGAAAAAAACGAAAAAGATATATGTCACTTGCTTGAGAACTGAAAGGAATATGGCACATCAAGAAAGTCACTATAATACAAATAATTGTAGGAGCACTAAGAACAATACCGAAATATCTGGAAAAAGACTAGGAAAAATTGGAACCAAAGGGAAGACTGCGACATTACAATGGATGGCAATGATAAACAAAACGGAGTATAAATAAAAATCCTTGAATTCAGAAGCAAACCCACATAAACTACGAACACTAACCAGCCACGCGAAAGTTGTAATAGAAAGAAAGCAAACACATAGAAAAGAACACACGAGCCCAAGGGAACTGAAACAGCCAGAACTTCCATAAAATGATCCCCTCCCCAATAAACATACAAGCACAAGGCACGGAATTAGCCTCGGCTAGTACTACACAAAATAGTTGTGAATGATCAAGGAGAATGGAAAGACCGAGGATGGGAAAACACCAACCAGACCTCAACTGGAATGGGGCGGAGAGCACTGGGACATTGGCACTGAAACCCAGAGACAATCGATGGTCGTTGTCAATGAGAAATCAGAGGGTAGTGACTGTTGCGATAATGCAAAATGATTTGCATTGTTTATCGAAAGAAGTGGAGAATTCTTGAAATCTGGGGAGACTCGTTGTCACTCCACTTAGACACTACTTGTAATTGTTAGTGAAGAAATAACTGACAATGACTTGTGTGAAAACTCCAAGTTAGTAAATAATATTAATAATAATAATAATAACAATAACAATAACAATAACAATAACAATAACAATAACAATAAATAATAATAAGTGAATAAGGCAAAGTAGCCCAAAGAGAACAGACACGATTGCGTGGAAAAGCAGTACACTGTAAACTATGCAAACGACAGAATTTTGAACATGCAAACAGCGGAGATTCTTCTGGGACATGGAGGTACAAGCAGATAAACTCATCCAAGCGAGGAGACATGACATAATGATAGTTAAAAAGAAGGAAAAAATTGTCAAATCTTGCCGGACCAACAGACACAGGGTAAAGATCAAAGAGACAGAAAAAACGAAGCAAATACATGGAACTTGCCAGAGAACTGAAAGGAATATTGAACAATGTAATACCAATAAGCGTATGGACATTGGGAACAGTCCCAGAAAATCTGAAAACAAGACTAGGAGAAATTGGAATCAAGGGGAAGACTGAGACTATACAACAAACACAAATGATGAAAACAGCTGAAATCTTGAGGAAAATCCTCGAATGCGGAAACTAATCTACATAAACTACGAACACTAACCAGCCACAAAGTAATTGCAACAGACGTAAAACAAAAGAAACATGAAAGGAACACCACGTAGACCCAAGGGTATTGCCGAAATATTATAAACTGTGCCTATAACCCCTCTTCCCACAAAAATAGCATCAGTCTTGGCTAATACCACACAAAATAGTCGTGAATGGTCAAGGAGAATGGAAAGACCGAGGAGGGAGAGTACTAACCAGACCTTAACTGGAAGAGTGCAAATAATACTGGTGACCTTGGAAAAGCTAATTGCCACCTACATCCCAGATAAGACCAAAGGTTGCTGCCAGCAAGAAATCAATGGTAGGCGGCTTTTGCGATAACGTAAAGTAATTTGCAATTGTTGTCGAAGGAGGTAGAAATTGCTGGAAATCTAGGGAGACTTGTTATTACTCGGACTCCAGGGAATACTACCGGTTATTACCAATGAGCAATCACTGATAATGACCTTTTTGAGAACTCCTAGTGAGCCAATAATAATAATAATAATAATAATAATAATAATAATAATAATAATAATAATAATAATAATAATAATAATAATAATAATAATAATAATAATAATGTAAAAAGAATAAACACCTGGGCAGTATAACTAATAAGATACTCTGGACCATTTATAAGCTGGACTAAAGAAGAACTCCGACACCTTGACAAAAGAATTCGAAAATTAATGACCATGCACAACGCAGTACACCCAAAAAGACGATATGGACAGACTCTACGTGAAAAGAAACGAAGGTGGAAGAGGACTGGTAAGTATAGAAGACTGTGTGGAAGACACAAAAAAGAGCTAGAAAAATGCATAACCCATGACATGTAAAGGCTAATCACCGCAGCAAGAGACACCATCCCAACAAACAACTCGATAAGCACCGAAACCAGAAACAAAAAGCCAAAAAAAAAAGTGAGAAGAAAAACAACCACATGGACGCTTCATAAGACTGCCAAGAGAAGAAACGAACGATAATAGCTGAGCATGGCTAATAAAAGACAATTTAACAGAGAAACGGAATCTTTAATGACGACTGAACAGAACAATGCGATAAGGACAAACTACATTAAAGCTAAAATAGATAAAACCCAGGAAAACAGTAAATGCAAACTGGGTAGACAAAGATACGAAACAGTAAATCATATAATAAGTGAAAGCGGCAAATTATCCAAAAAAGAATACAAGAGCAGACATGACTGTGTCGGGAAAGGAGTACACTGGGAACTGCGCAAACGGTTGCATTTCGAGCATACTTCATTCATTTCGTCTTCTTTCAATATTTATTATATTTTCTACGGATTACCAGACTCTCCAAAGTAAACCTTCCAAAGAGAAGTTGGCTGAAATTTTTACTCGCTACCATTTATCTACTGTCACCGCTACCTAAAACACCGTGTTCTTTCTGAATAGAAGAGAATTTTGGTTAAATCACCTAAATTATTTTCATTTTGTCCTTTCTTAATATTGTTTATATGATACAATAACTTTTAAATTTAAGTAACGATCGCTCCTATTCACAAATTGGCGAAATGATCTTCCGGTATTCTCAATGCCTGTGGCTTAGATGTTCTGTAAACAATCTGGTTTAGCGGATGACGTTTTAATGAACAGATAAATGCTGACATTTACTTTCAGATGTAAGTACATTTTTGACGTTTGAACTTTCCTCCGTCTACAAGGATAAACTAGTTAGAAAGTAGTTTCACTATTATTTGTGGAAAATCCCGTCCTTCAACCAAAATTAAAATTGCCTCAGTGTAGAAGGATTTTTCTTAAACAATATAAAAAATTTTTTATTCGGGAATACCATGTATTGGCTACGTTATTAAAATAGTATTTTCATTAGAAAGTATTTTTAAAATATTTTAAAACAAATAAGAAAACATTGATTAAAACACAAAAAACATTGCTTTTCTATATCATTTGTAGAAAATTTCGTTTTTAAAACAAAATAAAATTTCTTGATTCTAGGTGGGTTTCTTCGGGAATATTATAGGTTACGTTATTAAAACAATATATTAATTATAAACTATTTAAAACGTATTTTCAAATAAATAAGAAATCCCGCCCTCCAAGCAAAATAAAAAATGCCTCAATCTATAATGCCTGTATAAGGAACGCCTTGATGATAACCAAATATATAGTTGTTGTGTGCTCTGTTTAATAATTGAAGCATGGCAACAAACCAATGACAATTGAACTAATTCATTGCCTAATTGATCTTCTACACATGATGTCCCCTTGTATGTTCTTGCTTTGTGCTATTTTTTCTACTTTTTCACTTATGCCATTTTACCTGTGCCATTTTTACCGTGTTATTTTTACCGGTGCAATGATCACTTGGTACATTATTACCGTGCGCCGAAAGTTTTGGCCGTTTTATTCACTCTATGTATTATTACAATTTAAATCGTTTTAAAATAAATAGTCTTTTACTGCTTACCTCTAAATAATTGTTAGCTAAATATTCTTTAAAAAAATCTTCGGCGATTGGTCGATTCCATCTTTTAAAAAATGTGTGGCGGCTGATAACGTACGTACCAATATGAAATTTCCTTAGTGTATTATTATATAAATTATTATTATTTGTTTCACTTCTTTTTCGTTATCTTTTTCTTTTCGTTGCTTCTTATTTTTTCCCCCATTTTTTTCTTTTCCATTTTTATTCTTCTTGGATCTCCTTTTTTATATTTTTGATTGTTTCTTTTTTTATATTTCTTCTCCTTTTTCTTCTTTCGTTATTTCTTTTTCTTTCATTATTTGTTGTCCTTCTTCTTATTATTTCATTTTATGTTCTTCTTTCATTCTCTCTAATTCTTCTTTTTATCCTTCCTTATTCTTCTTTTATTCTTTCTTCTACTTCCTCTTTCATTCTTTGTCTTCCTTCTTGTCCACTTTCTTATTTAATTATATCTTCTTCTTTAATTATTTCTCGTTCTTTCATTATTTCTTCTTCTTTCATTCTATTTTTCTATCTTCTTTCATTCTTTCTTCTTCTCTCATTATTTCTTCTTTTTTCATTCTTTGTTCGCATTCTTATTATTCTTTCATTCTTTCTTCTTCTTTCATTCTTTCCCCTTCTTTCATTCTTTCTTCTTCTTCTTTCTCTTATTCCTGCATTTTTTCTTCTTCTTTCATTCTCTCTCTTCTTATTTTATCCTTTTTTATTCTTCTTTTATTTTTTCTTATTCTTTTTCTTTCATTCTTTTTCTTCTTCTATTATTTTCTTCTTGTTTCCTTCATTCTTTCTTTCTTTTTCTTTCATTCTTTCTCATTCTTCTTTCATCATTTCTTATTATCCTTTTCACTCCTTTTTCCTCTTCTTTGATTCTTTTTCCTATTTTTCTTCTTTATCCTTTTTCTTTCATTATCCTCCTTTTATTATTCTTCTTCATTTTTCATTCTTTCTTTTTTTCTTTCATTCTTTGCTTTTTTTCTTCTTCCATACTTCTATTTTTTATTCATCCTCTTCTTTCGTTTTTTAAATTCTTCTTCTTCTTCTTCTTCTTCTTCTTCTTCTTCTTCTTCTTCTTCTTCTTCTTCTTCTTCTTCTTCTTCTTCTTCTTCCCTATCAAGTCTCTGCCCGTTTCATCCTTTTGTCTTGTCCCACCTTCAAAATATCCCCTCGAACGGTTGCGCTTATAAAATAAGAAAAGAATCGCACAATGAGTCGACGTCTACAGTCGAGTGGCCTTCTCCGCCATTATATCGCTACGCACCACAGAGTACCAAAGTGGGCCTGAAAGTCTCAAGAAAGTAAAAATGCCCTCATCTTTTCTCTTTGCTCTCCTTCTTCAAGGCATACCGCTTGGGATTTTCAACGCTGGTTCTGCCATTGATTCTTTTGGCAAAGGTTTTTTTTTTGTTACAGCTATCGAGTACGAGTCTTGGGTATTTACAACACAAAAGCAAACCCAAAAGTCACAAACTAACGGTTAACGACTTTTGGTCATATAACCTCAAAGAGGCCAACCCAAGTTTTTGTTTTCAGTAAGAATGAAAGCACAAGGCAGATTAGGAATTGAAAAGCCAAAGGGGTGAATTAACCAACCGATAGAACAACCATTCTATTTCTCTGTTTTACTAAATGTTGGTAAAAGTACAAAATAGTTAACACTTGAGAACTCGTAAGCCAAAACAAAAGAAAAACAACGCATAAGTTATATAAAACGCACTAGAATGAATTCTATACAGAATTCGACCAGAATTATCGTATGGAAACGATTTGTAAGATTTCTTACCGTTTAAAATATCTTACAAATCGTTTCTCACATGTTAAAACTAGGCGAGTTCGGTATAGAATTTCATTCTAATGCGTTTTATATAAAGTATGCGTTGACTATTCTGTATGTTTAACTAAATCTTAATAAATTTAAATAGTTAGACTTGATTTACAAATTAAAATGTGATTTCTAATTACTAATGTATTACAATGTTTCCCCTCCTATGACACACATATTATTTTCAATGCCAAAATTGTTGGAATGTTGGCCATTAGTTTTTAACCAATGAGTGTTTATTATTATTATTATTATTAGTAGTAGTAGTAGTAGTATTAATATTAGTAGTAGTAGTAGTAGTAGTAGTAATAATAGTAGTAGTAGTAGTAGTAGTAGTAATAGTACTAATAACAATAACAGCAACAATAAGTAGAAGAAAAAACGATAAATAATAAGAATTCGATAAATAATAAGAATTTAAACGAAAAGAAAGAAAAAGAAGGATGGAAAATTATGAGAGAATAAGAAGAATGGAGAAACACAAGAAAGAGTAAAATCGACGAAGAAGATTTTAAAATAAAAAAAGAAGGAAGAAAATTACAGCAAGAAATAGAAGAATATGAATAAGAATAAGTAAAATGAAGAAGAATAAGTATGGGAACAGTAGAAAGAGAAAGGAAGATAATAACACGATGAGTGAAATAGAGGGGGAAACAAGTAGAATGGAAAAAAAGGAAGTAACACGAAGCAACCGAAGACAAAGAAAATAAGAAGAAAAAGATGACGATGACGATAAAGATGAAATGAAGAAGCATGAATGAAATAGCAAAACGAAGGAAAAGAACAAAAACACCCATTAGAAGAAAAGACAAAGCCAAACAAAGAATTGGAAAGATAAAGGAAAAAGATAAATAAGAGAAGAGGGAGTAAAAAAAAGAAGAAAAGAAAAGGAGGAAAATCGATCATGAAAAGTAATAGGAATTTGAAGAAACTACAAGAAAAAAAGATGAAGAATGAGTAGAGAAAACAAGAAAACGAAAAGGTTGAGGAAGAATAAAAGAGAAATAATAAGATGCGTCCATCAAATGTACGCATTTAGCAATTGAAATGTTGCTTCAAACGTTATCGTGAAAACCAGCAAAAATGCAATTTGAAATGGAAACATGGACCCACGATAATGAAACTTCAAACTTAAGCGTGAGAGACCATCGAAAATGCAATTTAATCGTAAGCGTGAAAACCAAGGAAAATGCCGTTTAAAACTTAAGCGTTGGAGACAAACGAAAAGGCAATTTTTAACGTAAGCGTGAAAGACCAACGAAAGTGGAATTTCAAACGGAAGCGTGAAAGGCAAACGAATATGCAATTTCAAACATACGCGTAAGAGACCAACAACAATTCAACTTCAAACGTTAAACATGAAATGAAAATGCAATTTTAAACGTACGCGTGAGCAACACGAAAATCAAATTTCAAACGTAGACTTGAGAAACAAACCAAAATGTAATTTCAAACGTAAGCGTGATGACTAATGAAAATGCGATTTAAAACATAACCATTAGAGACCAACGAAAATACAATTTCAAACGTAAGCACGAGAAACCTACGAAAATGACATTTAAAACTTAAGCGTGAATACCAATAAAAATGCAATTTCAAACGGAAGGTTCACGCTTATGTTTGAAATTGCATTTGCCAATGTAAATGCAATTTCATACTTTAGCTTGACAGATCAGCGGAAATGAATGGATGTGCCGTTCAGAATACCCTTTCTTATCTTGACAGAGTACAAATCGACTTTGCAATATAGTGAGAGCATTCTCTGTTCTGTTCTCTACGGCCTCTTTCTCACAAAAGAGAAGTTGCTAGTCTTTCTCTACTCTCTATCGCTATTTTCATGAAAGGTGCTATCTATCTATATATCTATCTATCTATCTATCTATCTATCTATCTATCTATCTATCTATCTATCATATTCAGTATCAATGGAGGCGCGAGAGCGTTCTATCTCTTAATATAATCACGAATGGCCTATGCTGGAAATCTCATTTCTTTGATCAATCATAACTCAAAAAACCAATAAACCAAATTAGTTAAAACTTTGCACAACATTTTTATTTGATAGGTTCTATAAGTGTGTAGAATTTCAGCATCATTAGTCAAGGCAACCCAGAGATCCAGAAAGTTCAATCATGAACTCATGTCATCTGTGTGTACGTACGTACGTATGTGCCATCCTGTATCTCATTAACTATTAAATGGATTCAGCTGATTTTTGGCAGAGATAGAGTTTCTAGGGTCTAGTTGATGGCATTTTAATTTCAGTTTACCATATACCTTAGTTTTCCAGAAAATTAAAAAAAACCCTTAAAAATGACCATTGTATTGAGGCATAGCCTTTACAAAAGTAGTGACATTCCATGATAAATGCCAGTATACCGAAATCATATGCCCTTAATAGGGTTAAGATGAAAATTCATATACACTAAATGTACAAAAGCAAGGAAATTCCCAAATTTTTACACTTTTATTGTCATTAAGGGTATGTGAGCACAACAGGGCTATGTATTTTACTGGTAGGAATTTTTCTTCAGCGCACCTCACACACTTCATCCACTCATGCATAGAGATTTATACTGCAATGATGTGATAATGAAATGGTTTGGTTGATATGTAGTCATACCCTTAATGACAATAAACACATTACCACGGAACTGCTTCTCTGCAGACTATGGTTGTCTTAAAATTCACCGTCAACAAATACTTGTTATAAACCGTCCCCTATAATTAATAAACTTCGTTCATTCCATTCATCATTTTCAATCCTTTCGTAATATTTTTCAGCATTCAACGTTTTGTTTGTTTTTTTGTCAAGTGAGTAAAATGTTTGCATAGAGCTCACTAGAATTGCGTCTCAGGATTATCTGGTCTGCATGTGTGTCACAGCTATTTGTTAACACGCAGAAATATGGGTATTTACCTATCGACACTAAGGACAGCTAGCATGTGAAGTTAGGGAAGGTTTGGCCAAGAACACACTAAGTAATGGCTCAGAAGCAACGCTGGAACTTTCATTTAATTGATTTGCGGTTCCATGCCTGACACATCTTTGATTAGCACATGCAGGGGTAGAGACAAGCAGACGACGACGGGTTCTGATGCCGACTTCTCTTAGATTTTCACCAGAGTCGGATAATTCTTATACTACCACGTTGGCACCGCATCTACCACGGCGAGAAAGGGTTGGACTTTAAAGGGGAGGGGGGATCATTCGACTGACAACCAATCCATCTCATTAAAATGTGTCCTCGAGTGGCTTTAGGCTTTGGTGAGTGGTAACTTATTAGTAAACAAAATAATGAGTGCGTTTAGCTATAGAAATGTGATCTCAGACTGAAGCGTGATAGACCAACAGACGGACGGAGCCGCTTATGAAAATGCGTTGACACATGTAAAAGCCGAAAAGAAAGGCAGACGAGCGAGGAGGAAATAAGAAAGAAATAATGAATGAAAGGAAAAAGAAAAGAATGAAGAAAAAACAAAGAAAGAATGAAAGAATAAAATAAAACGATGAAAGAAAGCTCACCCCCCATCCCCTCGTAAGACCTTCTCAGCAAAAGCTCGTCCTACTTCCAACACTGCAAAGAACACTCCTTTTTACTCTGTATACCTTAAATCAAACAGAACTTCCATGAACAGAGTTTCTTTCCAAGAACCTCTCACATGTGGAACACGTTATTGCGGAAATGTTTCCCTACAAGCTACATGGTCGTTTTCAAGTTCAATGTCAACAAATACCTGTTGAGTCGTCCTGTGAATTAGTCATCGTTCTCAATCCTTTCGTAGTACTGTTCCATCATCCAACTGAAAATCTTTCTTAGACTTATCTTCGAGTGGCTTTTGGCCTTAGTGGAAAAAGAAAGAAAGAAAGAAAGAATTAAAAAATAAATTATGGTTGTTGGTTATATGTTGCTTTTTTAATTCTTGGCTCACCACTTATCAAGGCCAAGAGCCAATCGAGGATTAGGGTTACTGAGACGAAAATTATTACCAGCTGAAAGATGAGGAACACTATGAGAGTACTAACATTGTTCAATGCCATGAAATGCGTTCGATTACTTATGCGGCGGTTCATGACAAAAATCTGTTTAACATTCGATTTGAAGATGACCAAGTTGTAATCAGGAGGGAAGTAGCTTCGCGATAACGCGTGCCGCATGCGTGAAACCCTTGCAAAGAAGCGCTATACATGCAAATTCCGCCTGACGTTAGGTACATGGAGGGAGAAAGGAAACTCTTTTTTCGTTGTGGTTATAAGTCGAGTTCTTTGTCTTACAAAGAGGAATTAAAGATTGGAGCTGAGTCGAACACCTTCCATGAAAATAACGATAGAGTTGAGAGAGACTAGTCACGTCTCTTATGAAGGACGAACACCTGCCCTTCATTACCCCCGAACACTAATCTATCGCCCCGGGTGGTGTTCGAGAATAGCGGAATTAGGGTCAATACCCTAAATTCAACATCGCCTCATGTACAAATGTGGCAATCGAGAACTAAAATAAGTTTCATTGACTCTTTAAATGTGTATGTCTGTTTAGTGACGGACATAAATGCACTTAATAGCTACGTAATAATTTTACTAAACTGCTTGAGAAAGTGAAAATAAAATAATAGTGTTGGGAGTAGCAGCACAGTGAATATTGTATTTACGTATTGACTCTTAACTGGACGAAATCTCCAATCAGCAGTTTGTTTCAGTCAATCAAAGATTTTTAGCGTGTGCTATAAAAACGTAAACACACAGCTTTTCTTTCTCTTTTTTATTTTTTTTTCCTGTATGTATGCGTGGGTACGTCCCTAAAAGCTTATTCTAGCCAACAAACGAACGGGAGACTTTCATGGACTACTAAAAACAACGCCCGGTGAAGCATACATGCTGTTCAATTAACGCACAAGTACACACATTTAAACAATGTAATCGATGATTTAAATACCTTACGCATCCTAAAATACAGAGGCCAAAACTTTCTCTGCTGATGTTTGCGTCTTTTCTCGCGTTGGACGTCTTTCACCAGTTGCTGCAAACTCAGATAACTGTCGATTTAACACTAAGATGAAGTGGTGGATCCACTTTTCATCTATTGTCACATATTGACGTACACATTCCGTTTTTTTTGTTGCAATGAAACAGTTTCAAACAACACTCTGAATCATCAACGCGTTGTTGTTTTTGATTAAGTATTAGTAAACGCGTCACTCATTTTGAACACATCTTTCTCATAGACCAATGTTCATGCAAAATGGTGAATACACTGCCTTCTGATATCTTCAATTCGTCTGCTCTCACGCAAGTTCAATTGACGATCGTCCAAGTTTCTGGATTTTTTAATGTTTTCCGGGACAACTGCGAAACTTTGGCGATCTGGGCGTTCAGCATCACTTGTGTCTATACGACCACCTTTAAAGTAAACATACTACCCCTTACTCGTTGTTTCCGATGGAACCCATTTCGAATAACACTTATCACGCCGTTCTTTTGTTTGAACAGTATATTCCCTATGATAAAGCAATACTTTATTAACATACGGAATTCACATTTTCCATTGTTTGGAAAATGTGTAGCAGTAGTTTCACTTAAATAACTGTAATTTGTAAACTAATAGTCCGATTGTGCTCAAAGTTTGACACGTGCCATTTGCCGGTTTATACTTTATAAAAATCTCTTGGACCTTTTTAATTAGTGGTGTTATCTATATATCATGCCCGGGACTTATTAGGTGATGTGTTAATTTCGCTTAGTACTAGGATATCTGGGAGGTTTACTCGGGGGGGGGGGGGGGGGAAGATTCTACATCATCGAAGTTAGTTCTAAGTCCCCGAATATTTGTAACGGAGAGCCTCAATAGAGGAAGCAATTTGGTTGTTGGGCGTCTGGGTTAATAGTTTTTCTGGTTTTTGCATTTTTATTAAAATTTGATGGAGTGGGTTTGGATAAATGGATGTTTGTTGGATGTCAAAAACATGGTTCACACAAGTAGACTATTAGTTGAATCCGTATCTATGGGATTGTAGCCTCGCGAATGCTCGCCGGAATTAAGTGCATGCCCCTTGTCCATGTGCGACATGGAATTACAGTTACCCTTGTATTATAAAGCTGTTCATAGAGTAGCCGCTCTTAGCGCCACGTAAGTCAGGCCCCTGTACTACCAGTGGTGGTGGTTTTGATGATGACCATTTGCAGTGGTTATCGAAAGAGGTAGAGAGTGATGAAAATCTGGGGAGACTTGTGATCACTCGAACTCCAGGGAACACCACCAGTGTTAGTTGGTGACCTAACCCTAACCCTGACGATGACCTGTGTGAAAATTCCTAGTGAGGACTAATTATTATAATAATAAAACTACTACTACTACTACTACTACTACTACTACTACTACTACTACTACTACTACTACTACTACTACTAATAATAATAATAATAATAATAATCTTGAACATTCCAAACACGACTTAATCTTTCTAAACAAAAACAAGACAACTTGCTTAATCATTGATATAGCCTGCCCCTTCGATACCAGAGTGCAGGAGAAAGAACACGAAAAAAAGAAAGAATAAATATCCAGATCCATCATGGGAATTAGTTAAGCTATGGAAATGTAAAGAAGTCAATGTGATTCCCGTTGTCATTGGAACGCTAAGAACCATAACGAAAAGCCATCATAAATGGCTTAAACAGATTGACGAGACAATTTATTTTCCAATTCTGCAAAAGGCTTACCTGTTAGGAACGGCGAAATTGTTAAGGTACAGCTTGAATTTCTAAAGGGAATTGACTTGATGTTCAAAAAGAAAAATCCAACTAAAAACATCGAAAAGTTGAAACTACTATGAAATAATAATAATAATAATAATAATAATAATAATAATAATAATAATAATAATAATAATAATAATAATCATCGCGTGTGGAAACCAACCAGATGACAGTGACCAGTAAATGTGTTTTTTGTGAGGCACTTACGAAAATTCTGATCGGGAAGATATGTTTTAACGATATTCAGCGTTTATAATTTTTATCGTTCGATTATATGACTTAAAATAAACGCTGCCCCGAAACAGCTGTAAACAACCCTAATACTTATGTGTATACTCTTTATTTTGAACTTGAGTTTAAAAATGTCTTGAATCGTCAAATTCTATCTATATGTTTATACTCTTAAACTAGACATTTTAACAACAATACCCAATTTGGCTTAACCGCTTAAAAATATCCCTAGTGTTATAATGAATTTTATTTACAAGTTGAAAATGAACAAGTGTCTAAATTATTGACAGTTGAACGACAACCCCCCTAAAAAAAGAATAATTAAACAACCAAATAAAATGAGGTAAGAAGTAAGTTTGTAAGGCTCTCCTGATTTAGGTAATTATGTCTCTCCTACTATTTCACGGTTTATTCAGCACCAAAAAAAGCAGGTCGATCTCTAAGTGGGAGTTACATTTAAATGGAAAGAGAAGAAAGAAGAAGCTTCGTTTAATAAAATAAACGTAGGTAGGTACACAAGTATAAAGTAGATGGAACCACCGTGCGAGAGTTCTATGTGTGATACCACCTGGTGCTTTCAATAGCCCCATTAAAAACGGTTCTATGGTTTCTTCAAAGAATACCCCATCCCAAAACTTGTCTGATCATCGAGTGGTGAATTAACCGTCTTGTGAGAAACGTTTATATCTATTCCCAGGCATTATGCGTTGAAACTCCAACATTTGTAGATGGTACAGATGAGTAGAGTTGGCGCGAGAAGCATCTGTTTTTATTGGATGAATATCAAGCCACCCGTTACCAGTTCTCTCTTCATGTATGAAAAGACGCAGGAAAGACACTTGCTCGCCACGCTATTGGCGAGCGTTTATTCCCTCTTTTTTGCATGCGATTAAACGCACGTGTTTAATTGTATATGCCACGTGCATATTGAATTACAATATGAAGGCCTTTTCGATGAACAATGCGAATTTGGCATTTGCATTATTTGGATTATTCGGACTACTATTCTCATCTCATTCTCACAACGTTTCGGCAGGTGCGTCTTGGTAAACTCAGGAATATGTGTGTCGAACTCGGGAATCTGTACTGAATTTGGAACGAAACCCTTCATTTAATTCACGTGGATTAGATTATTCTCGTTTCGGCAACCATGAACGGGTAGACACCCTAAAGTAATTATTAATTATATTCTTAGTGTCGCCTGTACTGTGAACTGAACCTTTACCTCCCAGAAGACTTTCACTCAGAACTGATTATTAGTAAGCACCTATATCCGTTGCGTTTAAGTGACATTCATCTGGAGGCTACAGGTTCAATTTTCAGTACGGGCAATACTAAGAATACAATAACGAATTACTTAAGACTTCTATCAGGTCATGACTGACGGAACGAGAACAAGGTACCCCCGTGAATTAAATAAAGAGTTCCGTTCGAAATTCCGTACAGATTTCCGAGTTCGACATAAAGATTCCCGAGTTGAACAAGACGCATCTGAAGCAGGTCTGAGTTTACATCCGCCGAAACGTTGTGATGAGAACAGTAGTTCGAATAATTCAAATAATACAAATTACCAATAGTCATCGCAAAAAAAGCCGAAACAAAATGGCGATAATTGAACAACAAATACGATTTACTCGAAACCTCCTGATTCCAAACAATGTCACCTTTCGTTCGTTTTGACTCACTTAGTCGTGAAACAATGATAATCTCTTAAATTTAAAAAAAATATTTTACATTATATGACATGCAATTTTAGAGGTGGGCCACGAGGATCTGCACTGACATTGAAATAAAGTTTGGTAAAGTTATAGTAGAAATCACACTCAAAGCACACCCGGCGTTGCCTGGAAATTATTGAGGGTCCTTGCACACTCTTGTCCTAAGCCTTAAACCCCTTATAAAAAATATATTATATTTTCTTCATTTCTATTAATTTCAAGTTATATAAATAAAATAAACTAAAATATCGTATTCCATTTTAAAGATGCCAAGCGTAAATGCAGACCCCAAGATACTAGTGTACGTCATTCATTAAATAAAAATGAATTGCGTACTCTGTTCTGAGAGATTCGCCACATGATTGGACGCAGAACTTCCGCATTATATATATAGTATACATATGTTTCTTAGATAAAATGTATTAAGTCACTTCATCAGTACATATAAGAAGAGAAGTCATCAACATTTCGCAAATAGTTCAGTCAAGAGTGAAATCTCAACTGGACTACAGATGCATCAAAGACAAAGTCCACAACAATATTAAAATAAAAAAATCTAATTATTATGTTTCATAAGTCTCTGTATGGCTAACTCAATAAAATTAACAATTTTTATATTCTCTCTCTCTCTCTCTCTCTCTCTCTCTCTCTCTCTCTCTATATATATATATATATATATATATATATATATATATATATATATATATATATATATCCCAATTCGCACCCCTCAAAATAATCGAGAAAATTGCTCTAAATTAAATGTTTAATTATGTTATGTAATAAAACTGTACGGGTACGGACGCGCGTGATCATCAATAATATGTTCATGCAAGATAAACTCCTAAACAAATGAACTTATCATTATGAATTATGGGCTAAGTATTATAGGCAACACGGTTAGTAACGTGGGCACATTATTAATTAATTAATTAATTTATTTTGTAATCTACCAATTAAAAAGGTCACCGAAACCACAACCCTTTCCTAAAAAAATAAATTAAAAACAAACGTTATGCATACTTCTTACAAACGTTATGCTGCAATGGGTATTATACTAGTGTATATATATATATATATATATATATATATATATATATATATATATATATTGCTGTGTTTAGTTACCGTAGCCCAACTCGTTTACTTACTGTCGCCGATACAAATATCTTGTATAACATACAATATGTCAAACCCATGTATACAAGGAAACACACGGAGACACTTAAAATAAACCAGATTCTCTAAAATAACAGTGCACATGAATACAAATAGACTATATATATAAGCGTATGATTTACGTATACTTATATACATGTATGTGTGTGTGAGAAAGAGAGGGGGAGGGAGAGAGAGAACGAGAGGGGGAAGTACAGCGAAATACGGATACGTTACACGAGTAGCGCAATTATGAACTACAAGTTTTTGCATTTGTTGAATCATTCACGTTGTCGAGTCCAACGGGCGCCTCTCTAATAGGGAACAGATTTTAACATTAAAAGTAGTCGTCTGTTTCGGAAAATACCTTTTATGATTAAAAAAAAAAATATATGTATATGTGTGTGTGTGTGTGTGTGTGTGTGTGTGCGCGTGTGTGTGTGATTGGCATTCAATAAGGGCGTCGTAAGTATCAGAGGTTGATTTGTTTTAAGTCTCCGGTCTACTCTTACGGCGGGCATTGGCTTAACACTAAAGTATAAGTGTGTGAAGAAGGGCGGCGTGGTAGTCTCCTACCCAACAAACGGAGACTGGTCTGAATAACCAATCTGGTAGCAATCAGAGGGTGGTGCGTGATGGACCCAATGAATACCGTCGCTGACTGTGGATTCGCCAATGACACGTTTAAGAGCTCGTTTCACTAACACAGCGAGGGAAATCTTTTCTTTTCTTACTCAGTGTGTCTAGTGTGAGGCAAAATTTCCACGAAGAGAGCTTCTTATCGTCTTCAAAACCAATGCCAACAGATTCCTATCTAGAAACGGCCATGAAAGTCATTCCATCTCATTAATCCCTATCCTCGAGTGGCACCTGGCCTTTATACGTGCTGACCATTTAGTTAAAAAAAAAGAAGAAATCAAGTAAAATTCTGGTTATTTACGCACCATGTGTAAAACAAAGGCCGGGGCTAGGAATTAGAAAACTTATGGCGTGATGGTGGTGGGGCCCCTACTCGACAAAGCAACATTTATGGATGTTTATATTTCATATATGTAAAAAAACACACACATAGTAACCAACAAAAAAACGAACACAAATTCAATACTTAGTATCATCAAATTTTGAAAGGAAATATGTCATTTATATGAACCATTCGCTTACTCTTGGCTGTTTCTTTTCTCTTTTGAACTGAGTTCACCCCAAACAAGTCAAGTTGCGACGTTAGACGTAAGGGACTGCTGAGAATTAGGATGAAAGTTTGGGGGAGATCATCCTATATTGAGAACTGTACAGCGAGATATTTGTTCACATTAGTTTAACATTTCTGTATATCGGTACAGTCGGAGAAACAGAGAGCAGGGATAGAGTTCCAAAGGCTGACAGATCGAGGAAAGAAGCTATTGGAGTAGAAGGCTCTCCGGCTCTTGGGGACCTCAACAGTGAATAGATAGGATTTAACTTATTGTCGAGGTGGTCGAGTGTATTTACGTCTAGGGAGCACCAGAGCAGCAAGTTCATCGGATTCCATTCCATTGAAGTACTTGCAAAACAGGTACAAGGATGCAACATTGCGGCGATGGGACAGGGGCTGGAGCTTTGTTGATAGTGAGGGACCTATTAAATTAGAGACTTTTTAGGACCTTGGCTAAGAGAGATAGAGAGAGAGAGAGACTACAATACTCCATGCATGGGCGGATGGTGGCTTTGTAGAGATATAGGATACTGTGTGAGAAGTTTTCTAGCACGGTAGAGGGAGCCCACCTTCTTTGCAGCAGCCTTGGCAAGGTTTTTTATGTATTTGTTCCAATTCATGTTACCTGTGAATGTTAAGCCGAGGAGTTTGAACGTTGGACTCAGGTAGAGTGTTATTTGCCATAGCAATCGGTGATTGAAGAGGTTTCTTGTAGTTGTTCAAGGAAAGGAGCTTTGTCTTAGCAGCATTAAATGTTACCATCCATTTATGACTCTTTTCTACTACAGAGTGGAGGTCACTTTCTAAGGATTCAACTATTGACTTGGATATGTGCGCGTCCGTTTTACCCACATGACGATAGTAAAGCGCAGTGTCGTCAGCAAATATACCCATCTTAGACACAATGTCATCAGGGAGGTAATTTATGAAAATCAGGAACAATAAAGGTCCAAGGATCGATCCATGGGGCACACCTGCATTTATGTCATGTTGTTTGGATGAACAGCCATCGAGGATATGAAGGATATAATTATATTAAATATTCGTCCAGTAATCTCATATGAATTCAATTATATGAGAAGCCCTTTATGCCAGACCTTGTGCAAGGCTTTGGATATATCAAGCGCTACCACCCTAGTTTCCTTTGCCTTTCCCGGTGTATGGTATATGCGTTCGGAGATGACCATTGCTGTTTGTTTATGTCTATACACGTAATAGTATACTATCACGGTACAATATCCTTAAATACGCTCCCAAACACGACCTATACAATGGGCAATGATACAGCACACAAAGAAAAATGTTTATATAAAATACGTTTTCTCTCATTTATTATCAGAAACTCAAAATTAGAAATTTGTTTTTTGATCGTAAAGTAATTTAAACACTCGGACGAATTCTACCATTAGGTTTTATTAATTCAGTTAGTATAGATAATATGATTCTGTTGTTGTAATTGTTTTCCCCGATATTTTTCTAGTTAGAATTCTTTCTAGAAAGACAACGGGTATCTTCAGGAGAGGCCACGCGAAGGTTGCTAAAGTCCTAAGTGAAAGTGTTTTTGTGGAACGAACTGGATTCGAACTTGGCACATCTAGGTTGTCAGTTCGTGTCGTTAACCATTTAACCACTGTCACCTCCCACCTCCCATCATTTAGTTCATAATGATAGAAATCAGATTTCAGTTGTTGATAGAAGTGACGTAACGATAATTTACTGTTAATTCATCTTATTCTTCATTTTACGTTTCAGTAGAATTTTGTAAGAAATGAGTTTTTGAATTACCTACTAGACACCGTCCTCGAGAGTCTTCGGTCTCTCTGTATAAGGGTGTGTCAGGACAACCTTGCATGAGGATACTACCCCCTACAAGTAAACCGTGACCAAATATTCAAATTAACAGTATTCGAAGCCCAAATAAGATCCCGTCGACACAACTATACACTGGCTCATACGAGGAATGGTGCACCTTCTCCTAGTAATATTACCTCAAGTAACAGCACGTAGCTGGATATTCCACCAGACTAGATGAATTCTTGACCTAGAATCCGGTAAGACGAAGAGACCACAAGAATTATATACTATAACATAATAAACTGGTCAATTGGGCAGAGGAAAAGTAATGTTCTTAACTCAACGTTTTAGAGGTAAAGGAGAACTTTAATGGAATATTCGAATATCTATGTATTTCATATAGAGATCAAGTGTTAGCCACAGGAAGAGGCCCCTTGATTTCTGAGAACTTCGACTGAACTAAAATGAAACATAAAAACTCGTATTCGAAGCCAAAATAAGATACCCTCGATACGGATACACTGGCTCATACGAGGAATGGTGTCCCATCTCATCGTAATGTAACCTCAAGTAACAGCACTTAGCTAAAGACTCCAATAAACTAGATTAATAATTGTCCTGGAATCCAGCCAAATTCAGAAAATATCACAATAAAGATAAACTATCACATAATTAAGTGGCGAATTAGAGAGAGGAAAATTAGTGTTCTTTACTGCTGTACTAACTCAACGTTTGAGAACTAGAGGAGAATCTTGATTGAACACTCGGATATTTATGTATCTCATATAGAAACCAATTGTTAGTCCTAGAAAAGAGGCCCCTCGATTTCTGAGAACTTACTGAAGTAAAATACCGAAAGACAAACTTGCAATTAGAACTTTGAGCACAACGCAATCAAAACATAAGTTCAACTGAACACAAAAGTCAATCAGCCAAGTGCTCAAAGGGCCTTCAGTCTCCGAAAACCACAGAAATCCAACTCACCCCATATGCCCCTCGACTGGAATATATATAGATATTACTTAAACAACACTAAGTGCCCAGTCAATATTATCAGCTATTAATCTATGGACATCTAAATTTGACTGATCATGAGATATAAACCATCTAGAATGAACAGTAATTTTGTAAAATCTCAAGTGGGTCATAATCACAGCATACAACCTCATATCCAAGAAGACATTACTATCTCAAAGTGCAGTCCATTTCTTGCGTGGTCTCACTTATCTTAGCTAAATATTTTAGACTCACGGGCCTGTCGTCCACATGCATCGCAACTATGCACCCAATTAAACATGCGGCATTCCATATGTTTACAGCACAAACTAGTGACTTTTGCGTTCGTTCGTATCGCACCCATCCTTAATTCATTTGTATTAACGCTGTATTACATGTTTTTATGTATCTGCGAGGACACTTTCGGGTAGGGAAAATAGTGTTTTTAACTTATGAATCACTTCTTATCAAAGTCAAAAGCATCTCGAAGATAAAGGTTAATGAGATGGAATGGTAATCAGTTGATAGATAAATAATATTGTATAGCCCCTGGGATAATCAATTCCTCTTAAGTAATTTTCTACCCGTTCCATCCATTGTTTCCAATCGTCTCGTTGTATCGTTCATCGTCCAACTAACAATCCCTTTGACCCTTATCCTCGAGTGGCATCGGGCCTTGATAAACGATGATCCATTAGTGAAACAAAATAGAGTATTGAAAATTATTAATTGAATGAAGTGAGCTTGGTTGCTATCACACGTATTTGTTGTACATTAGATTTGGTAATGTGTTCCACAAGCGGGAAGTTATTGGAAATGAACTCTCTTCATGGAAATTCGGTGGATTATCTGAATTCCTTAAAAACACAACGCAATTTCTATGAACCCTTTGACGTTCGTTGCCATTGGTTCTGTTGTCTTTGCATTGATTTCCTTAATATAATTATGTACTCACAGAAGGGGCCAGGTGAAGGTTGAAATCATCGCCAATAGGAGTCGTGCTATTGACCCCAAATGGCTCGATCACGGCACGCCGAACCCTCAGTCATCGCAGTTATCACCATCGCCACCTACCGCTCCCTTAAAGTCTCCTTTCTTTTTATTTGTCCGCTTGTATGCCCTTCTGGGTGTGTCACGGGGAGAAAGAATTAATCAGTTGGTAGTTCTTATGCCTTGGTGGCCAGCCTTCTTCTCTCTCCCTCTCGCTCTCTCTCTCTCTCTCTCTCTCTCTCTCTACCTATGTCATATTAGCAAATGGAAGAAGAAGATACGCCCAAACCTTAAAACAAAAGAGGATTCAAAGGACCTTATTTAAAAAGCAGGGAATCATCTGATGTCTAATTTTATATTGTTAACATCGATAATAGCTTTAGAAAAGTTGAGAAGGACATAATAGAACCCTATTCCTGTTTTAATTGTATTTGTTGAGTTGGCTAGTTCGATTAATCGTCGCGTAGATTTGTTTTCTATTAGTTTAATTGAAGTGGCATTTTTTAAAGTCAAAACGATGATCATATTCACTAGCATGAGAACATAAGGTGTTAAGTGTATTGTTAGTTTTGATGTTTTTTTTATCGTAAATTCTCTCGTCTAGGTTGCGTTTGGTCTCTCCAATGTAGATCCTATCACAATATAGACAAAGGAATGGAATATATGCCAGCTTTGACTGAATATAAGCTTATCCTTTCCAATAACATAATTAATATTATAAATTTATGCACTAATATGAGTTATTTTACTTTCAATAATTTCTATTATAAGCAGAAATTTAGCTCACCCATGGGGAATCCTTTTGTAAGAGAAGGAAGAGTGGCAAAAATGAATCGTGGACGAGTCCATTGTGGAGGGTACGTCGAGAAAGAAATAAAGGCAACTTGATAACTGTTAGAAAGGAGAAGGTTCTGCAGTGCAAAAGGGAACTTGAAAAACGGCGGTTTCAAAAACGCGAAGAGCCAAAACGCTTGGTGATCGGAGTCTCGATGTACCGGAAGAATGCGAGTTTACCAATATTTATGGCACCGATGAAGCTTTATTGGCTATGGTACCCAAGCCCGTCTTGCTGTTATACTTTTGTGTCCGTTGACTAAAAATGCTCCAAATTGGTACTATGAAGGAATCTCCTGACTTGTACTTCACCAATGTGGTTGTAGAACAATTGCTTCAGTTGCCGCTCGGAGAGACAATGCAGAGCAAATTGCTTTCCAATCGGATGTATATACGAACGAGTTTCTAGCGTAAACCAAGTATGTGACCTCAGCAACAAAAAGACTTTCATGAGACAAAAAGTATGTCAAAAGATTGTATAATATGTGTGCGTAGCCGGCGTAAACCATCCGGTAATGGCAAATAAAGAAAACCAAAGTTTTTTCATATACGTTCTGTTCTTTGTCATTCTTGTTGGATCTTACTGGGTACCCTGAAAGAACGGGAAATGCAACACTTTCAGTGAGGTCCTATTCTGTCTATTTTGGGGAATTTGTTGGAGCCAGGCCCTTCAAATATAGACGACCTAAATGTGTCATACTACAGATACATAGATAACATCTAGTTTTTATCCTCCAAACCACTAGAATAGAACACATCACTGAAAGACTAAATAAAATAGAACCTACACTCAAATTTACTTTCGAAAAAGAAAGCAATAACTCCAAATCCTTTCTTGAAATTCTACTAATAAACAACAATAATGAATGAAATTTTAAGTTCCACCGTAAACCAACCAATAAGAATGATTATGTTTATTTTTATTCGCCCCACATAATAAAGTAAACACGGGCATCATAATTGGATTTTACCTCAGAGCGCTGAGGATATGCAGCAACGAATATCTAAACGAGAAATTTAAATACATTGAACACACCCTCAAAACATTATACTATCCTACGTATTTTATACAAAACTCAAAGAGAAAGGTTCTCTAGATTCACATAAATCGCGAATAAAACATTTTATCAATCAGCTCTATAATTAATAGACATTTAGCTTTACCGACTAACACCATTAATAACCCAATTTACACAAAAACTAAATACACTATGGATTAATATAGCCGAAATAATTGATACCGTCAAAAAAGATATAGGCCGAAAATCTACTAAATTCGACACACCCACAGTTAAATATGGCAGATATTCCGTCTAATGTCTGGATTATGATACAGCCTACATTTAAGAGACCCGACGCAACCTAGACAAGATAATTTACGAACACAAAAGAGTAATTTAAATGAGACCCTTTTAACCCCCTTTTGCTTTCTGGTTTGCTTTCATCTTCTCCTTCTTTTCGCTAATACGATATTTATATATATTTTGTATATATATTTAGAGTACATATGTATGCATATGTTTTTCTTTTTTCATTTTATTTTATTCTTTTTTTGATATTTTATATTTTTTAATTTTTAATTTTTAAAATTTTGTTTTTATTTTTAAAATTTATATATATATATATATATATATATATATATATATATATATATATATATATATATATATATATATATGTGTGTGTGTGTGTGTGTACGTAATTGTATATCTTCCTTCTCTAGTTTAGATTCAAATTACAGATCTTTTCGTTTTTTGGCACTTTTAGCTTTTTCGCTCTTGATAAAGCTCTCGCAACAGCTTGGCGAAACGTTGAGTTTTAGGTCTTCCACTTTTCCTTTGTAATTCACACACACACACACACACACACACACACATATATATATATATATATATATATATATATATATATATATAGAGAGAGAGAGAGAGAGAGAGAGAGAGAGAGTGATGCTACTAAGATTTATAAAAAAAATTATTATTCAATTTTTCCCCTAAAATTCCTGCTTATATTATACGTATTTGATGTTTAATTGTCTGTGGCGTTTGAATGCTACACGTGTTCCTGGTATGCTCCCCGTCTTCAGGAATTTATTAATCTTTGAATAGTTAGTTTGTGTTTTATTGGAAGTAGTCTGTGTGGGTTTGTTCTTCTATTTATGAGTGTATTTATTTTCTTTTTGTAGAGTCATAAAAGATCATTACTATTTCTCTTGGCGACAGAGGGTTTTTAAAATCACTGATGTGTAAACAGGAAATTTTGGAAAAAAAAATTAAATAATCATACAAATAAATGTTTTTGAATATATACTTTTCTTGCGTTGTACCTACAATATTCTTTCCCCTCGCCCCCCCCTCTCTCTCTCTCTCTCTCTCTCTATATATATATATATATATATATATATATATATATACATATACAGGATGTCTAAAAAAAATGTACTCACTCTTAGAATGGCAAAATGTGCAGAAAATGTTGAGTTTGCACACAAAATTGTGTGGAGCGATGAAGCAAAGATTTCTCGTCATTCTACGAGTGAGTACATTTTTTTGAGACACCCTGTATATATATATATATATATATATATATATATATATATATATATATATATATATATATATATGGTTTTGTAAGCCGACAATTCTCTCTCTATATATACGGTTTTGTAAGCCGACAATTCAGAACCTGGTTTCCCGACGGGTGTATAATGGTTTTTACACGTTCGGTAAGCGAAAGGTTCTTTATCCCCAGAAAAATAACCGTCAAAACTGGTTCGACGAGAATAATTCTAAGAGAAACAAGTTCATTAAAGAGAAACCAAGTTTTTATTCATCTTTGAAATTTTACAAAAATGTTCACAGTGTAGTAAATTTTCTTTATAAAAAAGATGTAGAACAAGGCCGAAATTTAGTGAGATGGGATGGGGGTCGGCTATCATCTTCTATTCTCTAAACTAGTTTCAGTCACCAAAATACCACATTCACTCTATGGGTAAAAACTTACTTAACATTATCCCCAATGGTTTGACGTCTTTTTTATTTCCGAAAAATATATGTACAAATTCATCGGTTGGTGCTAAAAAACAGAGATTAGTGAAAAATAAAATGTGAAGTGTGGTTGTTAGTAGGACCCTCCCAAATCTATCGAGGTGTGAGCTGCTCACTGTTTTCCGCATTGTTTCAAGAGCCAAAAACAAACAAGACAGTTTCTAAATGAAAAAAAGGAAGGGGGCCAGGACTCATTTGTTTCACTAGCTAAGAGATTTTGCCAACTGGAATGGGGTTTCATAAGACCTCAGAAAAACAAGTTGTATCAACGATATATTGGCTAATCTAAAAAAGACCGTAAATCCATAGAGAAGATTTTCAGGAGTGCTAAATTGTCACTCCAGTGCAAGTTACGTAAAATGAAAAACATGTGGTGACTGGATATCTTTAAGAGAATGCAGAAGGCCTAAAATAGCAAATATGCCAAAACGATATACCACTTAATAAGGCAAGTCTTGGGCCTTAATCGTCATCTATGGTGCCACTCAAACATCATATATGGACCACACACTACAACCATTTAGTGGTCGATAAAGATGTCATCAATAGCCAGTCTTAGAGGGACACCAACAATGAGATGATAGATCTATAATATAATTGTTGGCATCCGTCTGTTTAAGGAGACAATGGAGTCCTCCGCATCAGATTTGTCCGTAGCCAAATTGCAGCGACTGCTGTGGCCGTGCAAGCCTGTCCTAGATCGACAGGCTCTGTTACAGTTGCTACAGATGTATGTGGTGTCTAGTTGTGACATCTCTGTTGCAGCCCTCTGCCGTCTTTGCTCTCTCCTCTCTCCTCTCTCCTCCCACTGCTGGTCTCTCCTCTCCTCACTCTTCTTGTAGCATACTTTTACAGCTCTTCTCCAGCGGCTGCGATATTCAGCGACGGACTTCCAGCCTGTTGGGTCGATGTCACCTGCTCTCGTGTCTCGCTTGCAGACATCCTTGTAGCGTACGACAGGTCTGTCTTCATAGTATAATTAAGGAGATGAATATCAGGACTTGACGGTATTCGTATTGAGGTTCTCTGCTACGATCGCTGCAGAACTCCCTTGTCTGATATCTGGTATCTAGATGAGTACCCACATTCTCCAGGACTCGATAGATGCGATTTCGGTCTCAATATATAAAAATAAAAGGCGTAGTCAATTTGTGGAAACTATAGAAAAGTAAGTCTTGTTGGAGTGATTGACAAATTTTTCTCGGAAGTCTTGCTACGGTTAACTTGATAGGTAAGTCCTTCGTATATCAGAAAAAGGCAAATAAAGCATTCGGCAGACTTGAAAGAGGCATATGATCAGAAAGAGCCATCTTCAACCCAAAAAGTTTAGTGTTCACGATTCGGCGTTTTGTCTATACTCCTGTATTCTACGGAGCCGTAGATTACACACTATTGACACATCAAAACCCTAGGGAGTTCCACCAAACATACCCCAGGAGGATCATAAACATGAAAAAGTTTACCTCCCACACTAGACACATTTCTTCTACGGCAAGGTGGTGTCTCAGACATAAAGTGCGTTATATATAGGCAAATGCGTAGGGCTGAGCACTTGTCTAAAACGGAAGAAAACCCGCCTCATAAAGACCTGTTATACAGAAAACTCCAGCACGGTAAACATCCGATACGCAAACGAAGGAGATTTTTAAGGGTGTCATTAAAGACAACCTGAAGATCCTTAGCATGAATGTGGGGGACGAGTTCTAACCGATCGGAGTAGCGGAGGTACGTCTATGATGGCTGTGGGAGTTGGAGAGAAGGTGGATACAGTACTCCATATTGAGGCGTGCTATGCAGAAGCGGCACGTATAACGCGTCACAATCATCTTTCAACCTAACAACGTGTGTGTTGAGTCAGTCTGCTGAGATCTCACGGCAGCAATCAATTACGGAAAGGGCAAACAAAGGAAGAACATAGGTGTGTACACACGGACGTTAGTTGTCTTGTGTGTCATATCTACATAAAGACTTGTAATGGAAAATCTAGGCTGTCGAGCCATATACGCGCTCACAATCAGGACAGAATGGCGTAATTCACTAAAAGATATGGAAAACATCGATAAGATCGTTTATAATGTCGTAAATGGATGACGCTATGATTTTGTGACATCATCAATTAAATAGGGGTGGAAAACACTTGGATTACGACCTCCATTAAAAACCTGCAACGCTTCTAGTCACGGGTCGTCTATGTGGACATTGACTTTGAAACGTTGGTTGATTGACGTAAGGCTATAATATTGTTTATGTAATTTTATAAATACTCTACTTGGTATTGAGCACTCTTGAAAAACTTGGTTTTATGTTCACATTTTTAACACATTTGAACGTGATCATATATATATATATATATATATATATATATATATGTGTGTGTGGTATCGTTCAAGTTTCAAACTAGACGAACCGTCTAGATTTGGAGAGTCTATTGGCGTCCGGCGTGAACGCAATTCCTAAGATATTATTGTACCACCTTTGTTCAAACTGAAATATACTTACTAACTAAGCACTCTGGTCAATGTAGTTTCAGAATATTATCTTGCTATAGGAGTTTATCTCCAAAACCATTGTAAGAGTTTGTGACATATTTCCATTCTATAAACGTTCGCTGCAAACGCAGACGCACGATATTATTGCCCCATCTTAGGAGAGAACAGATACTAAACTTTAAAATATTTATTTGAAGAAAATATCTAAAAGATACATTTTAAACAAATTCGGCACAAAGCCATCAAAAGCGTGTGAATGGGTGTCGTTGGTTATCCTTGGTCTATAGTAATAACAATGTCTATCTTACTCTTAACTAGAATAATTATAGTCGTCACAATACCATATTTACACTTGGGGTGTCCTGTATATGATATTCCCAAACTGATTGGAAATTTTACTGTTTATACATATATACAAAGATTTTATTGTTTATACATATGTACAAAGATTTTATTGAAATAAAACGAGGAGTGGAGAAATACCCCAACCGTTCTACATAATAGACCGTACACTGTTTTTCTGCTATTTTTCCAAACCGAAAACAATACTACGCGTTGATCCTAGCCAGAAAGCCAAGACAGCGTAGTTTAGTTTGGATTTCACGTTCATTAGCGACATCGAATGGAATTTAAAATTATTTATTTTGCATTGCATCTTTAGTAATCGGGCGATTTTTATCTAAAAAAAATGAGTAGAGAGTGATAACGTACGTACGAACATGACATTTTTTTAGCATATTATTATATAGATCAAGATTAAATTTTCCAGTTCATTTCATTTATAATGATTAATTAACAAGTAATAATTAGTAATTGTAAGGAAAACAATTTGAACATATCTCTATTTATAAATTGAGATATGTGCATATGTTAATATATTTGTATGCTCATGATTCATTCCTAAACTAATTCACCGGTCATTAGGCATAACTGGTCCAACTGTGGGCTATATTTAGTTCAATATATTTTAATTCAAAGGGGATAAAATGGCCACGAGAATAAAGACACCTTCGATCTTTGTAAAATTTTAACAACAGACATCAATTAATAAATATTCCCCAAATTTCACTTTCGCTGAAGTATTTTAAAGGGATTTTAGGAAGCATAATATGGACACAACGGCATATTTGTAAAATTCAAATATTTCAGATTTGCATTGCATTTGATCCATAGATTAGACACCAATTAAGAAAAATCCCCTGAATTTCTATTTTTAAGACCCTTCAGCATAAGCCTTAACTTTTAGTTATTTTCTAGAATCAAAACTATGTAAAGGAATTTTTATCAACAGACGTTTAGTATCATTATATCTTGATTTGAATATTCGTAAGGGAAAATAGAAGTGATGCAAAACTGTTTTATTCGGGGAATTAATTTTACCCGTCCTGGGACGTGTATTCGTCTAGTTATATATAACCACGGGCAACATATTTACGATTGTTCACGCTTAAATAGCAAACAAAAAACAATTACTGGTGTAATTATTGCTCATTATTTGGCTTATTCAGACTACTATTTTCGTCTTGGTTGTTATATTCAACAACGTTTCGGCCGAAGTAATCTTCGACTTTCTGTTTTGTTTCAACGCTGTGTCATACATGCAAAAAAACAATTTCCCGTCATTATTACAGAAAAGTTCACAAATTGTATCCATACAAGTAGTTGCTTGTCATTGTACGCGCCGTTGTATGATCCTTCCAGACTGGAGGCTTGCCTTCCTAGAATCAAAGCTCCTTATTTACACTTTTAAAAAGAACTGAGTCTATCCAAGACTGATGGAAGACAGAAGAGGTTTATTCAACTTGATCTTCGTTCCAAATCACTACCCAATAGGTGGGGGAGGCAGAGAGATGGAGACAGCGCGCGCGAGAGAGAGAGAGAGTGAGGGAGAGATAATCATTGTTTAATCATATTTTGTCAGCCCATCTCAATTTTACATGTTCACGCATTACGTGCTTCCAATAAACTAATTTATCTCACTCCTTTGAGCCATGTGGCATCATATCCGTTTCTATTAATTAACAGAGTTTATTATTCCTCACCTCTAGTTCATCAAATTGACCTCGACTGAATTTTCATTTCCTGCTATTCTCAACTAACCGTTTTATATACTAGTGGGGTTACTTGCCGAATATCTAACACTTTTTCAGGGGCATCTTTTCGGACTCAGAAACCTAAAACTCGAAATTCGAAATCTTTATGTCAAACTTTAAGCACGCAATTTCGAACTGAACCCTTTATTTAATCCGCAGAGAGAAATTGTTTTCATTCCGTCAGCTATATGGTGATTTTGTGTTATTATTTATTATCGCCTGTACTTTGTTCGGCATTAAACTTGGGCGGGTTGACCCCGCTTTCTTCCGAAGGAGGAAGTTTTATGGAAGTATCAAATTTACAAGCTGTTCCCAGTTGCATGTATACCCCGGTAAGGGAAGATGACGACGTTACGTTTTTGCAGCTCTTGCAGGGAGATGATGACATTCTCCTATATACAGCGCCTGGTATTCCCAAATGGTCACCTATCTGGAACTGACCAGGTTCAACGTTGCTTAACTTCGGTGATCTACCAAGAACCGGTGTGTCAACTTGATTATCGCCTGTGGTAAGGAATGAACCTAAAACTTCCCCTTATAACTGATTGTTAACCAACTGTTAGGCTATAGATACGTGACGTCACATGTAAAATGTTCCAAAGTTGAACAGATTCACTTAAAGAAAGTCGGGAGTTACATCGGTCGTAACGTTGTGAATATAACAACCAAGGTGGTAATAGTAGTGTGAATAATACAAAATGATGACAAATATTAACGACAGCCGGGTAATTTTACATTAACAGATTTTTAAATTAGAAAACATCAGTGAATTATCCGATTTTGATAAACATGTTAAATATATTATTTAATTACAAGTTTATTTTTTTAATTTAAAATCGAGAAACAAAAATAAAAGTAAAGTCACTCCCGGCAACAGCGGGTAAGTATATATCACAATATATGTAGTTTTATCTTCTATATAAAGACTTTTTTCCTCTGTACCATCGGCAAGAGTAAGAAAAAACACACATGCATCATATGCTACTCAACTCAACAGTATATTCACTCGAGCGTGATTTAATAAATTTATGATTATTTTCCCCATCTTACACTAACTATTACATTTGACCTACCATCGTAGACTCTCCCCAAAACATACTCCATAGAGGTGGTAGCAAAAACTTTTCCCGCTAATATTTTACTACTAACACTCTCTCCATCTACACCGGGAACTAATAAACAACAGATACTTTATAAAAACATAACCATTATTATTTTTTATTCATCTGCTATTAATTTAATACATAATACAATACATTCCACACAAATATCAGATTACGTTATTTCTAACTATTAAGCATAGACTTATTCTCATTCCGGTTTCCACGGAATACATTTAACGAACATAATTACTTATAGTATTTGTGATTCAAAATTGCGGCTACACTCTCTTCAGCGAATCGACTTTAGACATTTCCCTTATCACTCTTCGTAGGCTTCAGGTATAATTTCATTTTTGTTTTACTTAATTTCATACATAACACATTTAAGGCTTAAAAATAATTTTCCAAATACTTACAGCGTAAAACAAACTGCAGCGTTCATTTCGACAACATTCAATTGTTGATACCAAATCTATGGAAGCACGTAATATAAGTTTCTCTACGAATCTTACACTACTTTAACTAACAGACAACACAAGTTCATTTCTTCATTTTCGACCATCAATACAAACCTAACATTAATCCAACATTTGTGTTTTCATTTTCACATTAGATATCCTTCTTTTCTTATTTGTGTGCCTCTCTCTCTCTCTCTTTCTCTCTCTCTCTCTCTATATATATACATATATATATTCATTCAATTTCTAAAAAACGTGTATACATTTTCACAGCTAATAAACATTAAAAAGATACGTTCCTTATTACTGCTCACCTACGATTTAAATTAGCATTCGTCGATTTATTTAAGTCTATTTTATAATGACGAATAAATTTTGTTATTTAACTCACGACAGTTAAAAGGCTTCGAAAACAATTTCGAACACAGACAGTAACATTAAAAATAACTTTTTAAATTTACTTTCTTCGTCGCTAAAACTGCTACTGATAATATGACCTATTTGCGTTCTCTTGACATTTTAATAATATATATTATACATGCGGAAAATACCAAATAATCATAGTGTTGTCTTTTTACACTCATACTTGCTTCATGAAGTATTTAGTAACCGACACATCAGATTTGTTTTGCATTTCTAGTTCCATACGAAATATGCATTTACGTGACTAAAATAGTAATTAATCAACACCTTAATTTGTGCAATTCAGATCAAAATTGATTTTATTTTTAAAAGTTTTATTATAACACAATATATATTGATCATACTTGCCTAAAATATAATTTACTTGCAAATATCCCGGCCTAATCAAGTACCCTTTTCCATAATCGTTCAGTGAAGAAAATATCCTTCTACACGGTGGCAATTTCTATTTTTGTTTAACTCAGAAGTAATCCTTTTCGTGGGTAAATAGATTTTCCACAATTCCAAGCCGACATTTATTCTAAACATTGAAATTGTCCGATGTGACCTATTTACGTTCTGTCAGATGTTGACAAATTTTAATTCATTCTTTTATATTTCTCCCGGGCAACGCCGTGCGACGGGTCCGGCTATTGATAATGACATCATTTATATCAATAGGTATAAATATAGAGCATATCAATAAATATATAAGTGTATAATTAGAGATTATAACAGTATTAACTGGATGAATGAAGTTATATTTTATAATAATTTGGTTCAATTAATAATTTAATAACCAAACGATACCGTAATGATTAAAATTATATTTTAAAATCCAATTAAAATAATAATAATACTAATTTTGTAAAAAAGCAAAAAAAATAGTAAGAACAAAAATGCAAGTAAAAAGACACCGGAAAGCACCGGGTAGGTACAGCTGTCGTTTAAAAAAAAAATAAAATGTCTTTAATTAATTTTATTAATACTCATAATAATATTACCATCGAGGAAAATATAAATATATAATAAAATTTGACAATACCAATTATAAATGTATATTACAGAATATTAATTAATTAGAAACTTCAAAATAAAATAAATATGCAACTGTGCAAGTAGCGGGTTTTGTTTGACGAGATTTAGAGATTGCTATATATACTGTATCATTATATTTAAGTTTAAAGGTTTGGATGTTAATATACTTTTTAATTTATTCATATTCAGGTGAGATTAGATTGGAATATTAGATTAGCTAAATGCTGTATTCTCCATTATTTCGCAATGTATTCATGACGTTTAAAAAATTGTGACTGACGGTGAGACAGACAGACAGACAGATAGACAGAAAGACAAATCTCTATTTATATGAGATAAATCATTGTAAATGTTTTCTTTGTTTATCTATATAAAGTAGACTTGATTTTCCCCTCTATTTAATCCTAAGGTAGCCGGAAAAATTAATACAGCCTACGCGGAGACAATCACACCTACGTTCATAAACTTCGACTAATCATGTTTCCAGAAACTTTCCTGGACTATATAATCGTACATCGGGTTCTACTCGCTGGCAGGGGGGATGCCAAACAGCCCGATGGCCAAACGGTGTTTCCCTTTTGCAAAACGGTAAGTCGCTAATATGGGATGAGACTTGTGTCGACATTTTTGCGCCCTCGTCAGTAACGTAATCGCCGACAAACATTGGACATGTCGCAGCGTCAACAGAAGACCGCAAGCAATCAAAATACGCTGGTCTTCTCGACAAAACTTGTATTCCAAGCGATCGCCGTGGAGACGAGTAGAGTGATAGGTCTTGCCACACACAGGGTTTCATCAACAGCCGTAGTCTATTAATGACGCGCCACACCGGGGACCATCGTCACATCACCTGGCTTTATGAGCGCGTCTCCATCGCCACTATTCGGGGAAACGTCTTGAGCCTACTCTCGGCCGGTCAAGCTCTCAATGCATCCGATGAAACTTCCGGATATTTGAATATTCGTTTTGAAATGTAATTTTATTAACCCTTAAATACTTTATTTTTTATATTGGTTTGAAAAAAAAAAAACGTTCCATAGGGGTAATATACAAGTAAATCATGTTTCAAATGTGAAACAAATGACATAAAATGTTACATGTATAACAAAACACTAAAATATATGCAACTAAATAATCATAATACACAAGAGAATCATAAAATAAGTTTTACTTATCATTATAATGACTAGATTTGAAAGTTTAAGTTTTTGAATTAGGTAGATGACACACCGATAACACTCGCCCGTAACATCGAAGATACTAATTACCTAGTTAGTGGGTGTGCTGATGCAACATCAGATTAATACCTACTCGCACTTGCACACAGGCTCGTTGCAGATGTGAAACATGCTGAAGTTTGACAAATTTTCGTTGAATATTATATTAAATAGATATTTTTGGAATGTGTCATATTTAAGGTTTAAGTAACTATTAGTTGTCTTTGTTCAATTAATTTTAATAATTGAATAAATAAATTTGCAACTCTCCAAGAACATCCTGTATTGGCTGTCATGTGAGCGGAAACTAGAATTATAATGTATCAGTTATATTATTACAATCTATTTTCTTTTGCGATAGCAGGTTCTCACTCGTGGAGGGATTACTACGTTGCCCGATAAGAACACTTTTGTTTGGGAGGCACTTCCGGCAAAATTTTTCTTACTCTTTTTAAACAGTCAGTGTTTAAGCTTCGAGTGGACAAGAACACCTATTCCTGTCTCGCCTCCAGCCATTACTTGGGATAGGCGAGATGAAAGACTCAGACTTAACTTTACCTTTATAGTGCATGCATATCTACTGACTAAACGTATTCCTATCTACGTAACTCTTTGATGCGTTGATCAAACTGTATGGATAAAATTGATTTAAATTATAGATGAAGAAGTTTGTCCTTGTAATCACACTATAGTAACCCGTTTTTCTTCATACACAGTAAAACCAGAGGATTAATATATATGCAGCTCCCTTTTCCTCACACGATTCACGACTTTCTTTATTTTCCTACTAATTGGATTTCTGTAACAATTGGTGACACAAGGTCAAGACAGGAATATGACGTCTTGTCAAGTCAACGCTTAAATAGTGACCGTTTAAAGAAAGTCGGAAAAAGGTTGACGGAAGTGCCACCCACACAAAGTGTTCTTACCGGAAAACGTATCACTCACTTCCCGAATGAGATGGATTGTTATTATATAAGTAATATATCTTAGACGAACCATAACAAATTAAAATATATAAATACCAACATCTAAATTGTTTCAGCCATAAGTTGATGTTTATAAGGATCAGAAGTGGTGTGTGAGCAGTGCGACATAAATATGAAAAAAATAAATGAAGGAAAACGATTCTATAAAAATCAACCATATAATGATTTATTTAACAATTTTTACAACTGAAAGAATTACTATGTATGAGGAGGATTTAATTGTCTAACGCTAAGCCGATTTTGGTAACATCCTCCATTTTGAATTTCCATTTTTTGTAATATCGTCTGGTTTATGCAGATGCAGATACATTGTCTTAATCTCTCTCATCAAGGACAGATAAATCTTGCTTCAAAATGTCTCCAAAGTGTCATGGCAAAGTAGATTATTTTAGGCTACAACGAGTTATCTCCCTTTAACATAGATTTTTCTAGATCAAATTATTTATGCATCTAACATGAAATTATAAGTTAATAATTAAGCTATCTCAGACGAACATTGAGAAATAAAAATATATAAATGCCAGCATCAAAATTGTTTCAGCCCTAGGTTGATGTTTATTAGCTACACTGAACCACTAACCTGCGTTACTTTTTGCAACATTTTTAACTATATCGAATACGCTTTAATGTATATTATGATAATGTGTCATGTATATCTTTGAATATTTATATTTTGTCTGTCACAACTAATTTATTCAAAACACGAGAACGTAACAATGTACTTTAATTCAAGTGCTGAATTAGACAACCGTATATATTTACCGATATGGCAGCAGGTAGTAGTAGTAGTAGTAATAATAATAATAATAATAATAATAATAATAATAATAATAATAATAATAATAATAATAATAATAATAATAATAATAATAAGAACAACAAGAACAAGAACAAGAACAAGAACAAGATGATGATGATGATGAAGAAGAAGAAGAAGAAGAAGAGGAGGAAAAAGGAGAAGACAAAGAAGGAGAGCAGAGGAGAAGACAAAGAAAAAGAAGACGATGAAGAAGGAGGAAAAAACAAAAAAGAAGAAAGATAAAGACGAAGAAAAATAAGAAGAAGGAGGAGGAAAAGGAGGAAATGGGGGACAAAGAAGAATAAGAAGGAGAAATAAGAGAAGCAGAAAATAAAAAAGAAGAATAAAAGAAGGAAAAAAAAGAAGAAGAAAAGGAACAAAAGAGAAAAGAAAAAAAAGAAAACATGAAGTAGAGCGGAGGGAGCAAAAACGAACAAAAAGACGAACGAATAGAGGAAATAAAAAAAAATAAAAAGAAGTAGAAAGAAAAAAAAAGTTTAAAAATAAAGAACGAAGAAACTGTTGCTGGTCGAAGCTTGGAAATGTTGTTAAACCTCGTTTCTTAGGTGTCGTAATCCAGAAAGCGATATGTTAATCTAACTTTCCGATTAAGATACTCAACCAATTTGATGTCCGAAAAGCGGAAACTTTTCCCGAAAACTCGCAGCTGCTCACACAAAAGTTTAGTTGCTCACCAGACGCCCCACACTCCTGGCCCCTGGCTAATCCGTGCCGCCATTTATACATTCTTTCTCACTCGAACACACCACTTCTCGCTCGCTCTTCCGAACACCCCCCCCCCCCTCGCCATAGCCACAAGCAGCTAAAGCACCGCGCACCCGCCGGGCCACCGTCGTCGCCGCCGCCGTGTCAAGACAAGACGCGTGTGCCATCTCGCATGAGAATACATCCTTGCCGCCATGCCTTTTCCGGGGTTTTTATTTTATTATTTTTCTCTCCTTTCTTTTTCTTTTTACTGTCAGTCGTCAGTCGAGGACAAGCGACAAGTCCGACCGGCATGTTGCCGGGCTGGATGCACGAGCACCTGATTGTTGGGCGGGGTGTCTGTGTGTATAAGTATGTGTATATGTGAGAGGGGGGGGGGGTTAACGGCGAGGGGAGCGAGAAATGTCGCCTGCCCGGTGAGCCTCAGCAGTTATTGTTGGGTGTGGATGTGTGTAGGGGATGGAAGGGAGGGGGGGGGGGGGGGCAATACGAGCCAGACGGAGATAGAAACAGAGAAATAATCAGCTAACCGTCTCTGTCTTTCTCTTTTTCTCTATCCTCTCTCACCCTCTTCACTCTTTTTGTCTATCTGCTTGCACATTTCACCCCGCCCTTGGCATGATCACCTCTCTGCTCCCATTAAATCATTCTATATGTTTCATCCGCAACCACACTTTCTGACCGCCAACTACAGAATTCATTTATTGTCTCATTTAACCTCACTACAAATTGACTGTCCCTACCCTTTCTTCTTCTCTACACCCCCTCTCTAACAGACGTGATGTTGCTAGTCTCAGTTTTTTTTCTATAAATACTATTATGACATGTGTTCTTAAGAATTACGGGATTAATTTCCCGCTTCTTTTGTTCCAGCTCGTTTGACTCGTTGGCCTACTGGTCTCCACCAAATCGCTGTTTTGATACCTCATTTTAATACAGCTTCCTATTCCAGTAGGTTATTTCCAAGAACCGCAGGCTTGTGGAATACTCTTCCTGCTGACTGTTTTCCTCCTACCTATAATCTTGGTCTTTTCAGGACTAAGGTCAAAAGGCATCTCCTGACTTTGCGATAATCATATTTGTTCTTGTTAGTTCCTTACATCAAGTGGCTTAATGTCTTGTCTATGTATTTCCATAAAAAACAACACTAATATCGTTCTGTTTTGTTTGTTTCTACTTTTAATCAACCCAAACAAGGGATATCGACACTGAGACGTAATGAGCTACTGTGATTAGAGGTCAGATTTATAACGATCATCCTAAGTGGGGAGTTGTGTAGCAAGATGTTTGTTCACATTACATTTAAATTTCTGCATGTTGGTACCGTCGTGTAAAAAGGGAGGAGGAGGAAGGAAAATCCAAAGGCCAGCTACACGAGGAAAGAAACTATCAGAGTAAAATGTTTTCCGGCATCTCGGGACCTCTACAGTGAGGGGAGGGTATTTTGCTGCTAGTCAGGTTGATCGGAGGTATTTACTATTGAGGGGGTACAAGTGCAATAAGCTCATCGGAGCACATTCCGTGGAAGTACTTATAAAACTAGCATTGCGACGATGGGACAGGGACTGGAGCTTGGTAGACAGTTCGGGACCTATGATGGTTAGATACTTTTTTGCACCCTATCTAAGAGGTTTAGACTAGATATGGCAACAGTACTACATGCATCGCTGAATGGTTGCTTTATAAAGATATAATATACTGGCAGTTGTGAAAAGTTTTCTAGACCGGTAGAGGGAGCCCACCTTCTTTGCAACAGACTTGGCAGTATTTTCTATGTATATTTTCTTATTCATGTTACATGTAAATTGTAGGCCGAGGAGTTTACACGTCTGGCTCTCGGGAAGGGCGCTATCATGGCTATCGGTGATTGGAAAGGTTTCGTATCATTGTTAAAAGTAACGGGGCTTTGTCTTAGTAGCATTGAATGTGACAATTCACTTTTGGTCCCATTCTGCTACAAACTGGGGGTTATTTTTCTAAGTATTCAGCTATTGCCTTGGATATTTCTGTGTTCGATTTGCCCACATGTCGAGAATAGAGCGTGGTTTCATCAGTCAATATACCTATTTCAGACACGATTGCATTCTCTATAGTTGTACTTCACGTCTGTCTCTTTGTTTGTTTGTTTGTTTGTTTGTTTGTTTAGGAACTCCTCCTAGGTTTTTGGAGATATACCCTATAACTATATATATCATGCAACTGAATTACATATGGTAATGTATTTATTGTATTTATAACTTGAAAATAGAGATAGATCGCATATCTATATATATTCTTAAATTATATTACCCAAAGTACTCGGATAGTAATAAGTGGTTATCAGTAAAGGGTTACAATAACATTGTGGCTTTACGTACACGCAGGCTATCCGTAAGGAAAATGCGACGTTTTTATGTTATTTCGGTATGAGTTTTTCATGGGTTTCTTTGTGTTGCAGCAACACAAGGCCTAGACTTGTATTTTTGATCCTGTCACAGGGATAACGTTTATCTATCCCATACATAGACATAGCAGTACAGAACTTCACACGTGTTAGATGTGTAGAATAAAGAATATTGATCAGTATTTGTTTCAATGACATATAACTCGATTAGAACACAAGTTATGGCATCGATTTTCCAAACACTAATATATTAGTTGTAGTTCTTGTTCTGTTTATTTGTTTGTTGATTTGTGAATAACCTCATCCTAGTTTTCTTGAAATAGTCTCTCATAAGAATATATATATTCTGAAGCTACATTACTCAGGCTACTTGTGTAAGTATCTTTCTTTTCGATCTGTTCATTTCGGCTGATAAGGCCAACAAAAAGTCTGACTTGGGAGATTTTAACACAACATCATTTCACATCGGAGAGTTTTACCCAGCTATGTTTTCGAGGGGGGGGGGCATTTGAGTTTATATTTTTAGACCATCAGTGTTTGGGCTAGATATTTCTGTATGCATTAATATTTCTTTTTCTTTTTCTTTGCGTTAGGACCGACCTACGGCGAGGTCCGCAATAATGGATTTTTATCTCTTTTTAGCACGATCATAGGCATGATCCGGGTGAATGCCTATCTTAAAGAGATCTTTAGGGTGTCAGTCTATCTTATCATCGAACTTCACCTCGGTCGTTTCCAGGCGACTTCAAATTTGAAAGCAAGTTTAGCGACGGTGTCGTTGTCGGCCCTCACCAATGTCCAAACCATCTAAGCCGTCATTACCTCATCTTGTCCTCGATCGGCGCAATGCCGTAGCGCATTAGGATGTCGTCATTACAGATGTAATCGAACAGTGTAACTCCCAAGATTCAGTGGAACATTTTAGTTTCTATGATTACAAAACGACGGGTCTCACAACAGTCCGGCAGATCTTTGATTTTAGACGGTTGAAATATCCTGCGGTCACAGAGGACACCGGTAATGGTGCGCCATTTGAGCCACATCGCATTAATGTGCGCAGCGACTTCACCGACCATAGTACCGTTGTCGCTGATGTCGAGCCGAGATACTGGAAGGTGTGCGTTCGTGGAAGATCCTGTCTGTCAACTTGGATGGTGTCGTGCTAGTCTTTTATTGGTTGTCAAATACTCTGTATTCTTTATGTTTAGCCGCGATCAAACTGCGTCAGTTTGTATGCATTAATCGGATATCAGAATAAGTTTATTGATATATTTTCGACCATCTTATGAAAAATAATTTTTAATGAATAAAAAATCTCGTCTTATTACCAAAAATGTAAATAACTCTTCTTCTTCTTCTTCTTCTTCTTCTTCTTCTTAATACAAAACGGAATTTCCATTAATAATTTTGTCCAAGAACTTCCCATCGGTTGAACAAATTACCATGGGGCTGTTTCCCTTCAGACTACAACAGGGTCGCCCTCAAATTCAATGTAAACAAATATTATAAACTCTCTTCATAAGTAATCCAATTTTATTCATTCTATTCATCAGCTCCAATCCTCTCATAACATTCTTTTATCATTTCAACTGACAATCCATTCATCTCTTTAACCCTTATCCTCGAATGGTGTCTGGCCTTGACAAGTAGTGACTCATTAGTAATAAAAAACACTCACAAACAAATTTTTTTTCTTTTAAAAATTGAAGAATGGAAATAAAATTTAAAAAATAGAATGTTTTAAAACTGTTGAAAAGGTTTTCTGTCAAAATCTTGTGAGTAAAACCTTCAAGGACCTGTAGCGCAACGGATATAAGCACTAAGTAATAGATAGTTCTAAGTGACAATCTTCTGGATTTTGAAGGTTCAATCCTAAGTGCTGATAATACTAAGAATACAAATACGAATTACTTAAGACTATAACCGGTCATGGCTGACGGAATGAGGGCAAGCTACCCTCATGGATTAAATAAAGGATTCTATTCAGAATTCTGTGTAGATTCCCGAGTTCGACAGATGCAATTGAATTAGGTCGGAGTTTATATCGGCCAAAAAGTCATTTCAACAATTTCCAAATGTTAAACATAGCTCATATTGTTAAAAATTGTAGGTGTTTATTTAAAGCATTGTAGATATGTTTCGGAATTTTTTAGATCAGGATTGCTAATTTTTCTTATTTGAATTATTTGGATTGCTGTTCTCATCTTGGATGTTATCCTCACAACGTGTCGGCCGATATTACTTTCATTCTTCCGGTGCGTCTTGTTAAACTCGGAAATCTTTATGTCGAACTAGTACAGATTCCCGAGTTTGACAAGACGCACCTGAAGAATATCGGAGGTTACATCGGCCGAAACGTTGTAAGAATAACATCCAAGATAAGAAAAGTAGTCCAAATAATCGAAATGATATAAATTAGCAACCCTTATACGAAAAATTCCGAAAATCCAACTTTCTAGATTCAACATTATATTGAGATCTGTATTTGAGCTTGAAATCCATAAAAAGAAAATACGACGTTTCACTTTATTTTGTTTTATTTAAAACATGAAGATTATAAGGAGAGTTCAGTGTTTAAACCAGGTGTGCTCAGTAGTCATTGTTGGGAAACGTCGGGTGTGCATCTAAAGGGGGCATTAATTTACCGCCATTTATTGCAATAATTGCCACTTTCATTACATACTCCTTCGCCCAATAAATATTGAGTATACTCTTTAACTCTACCCAAAAAACTAAATATTATAAAAATGAAATGTAATAATATTAAAGTAAGATAATATTATAGGCTAGTAACAGGAAGACGTAGGATTCATCATTCAATTTCCTGCTAGTCTATGGAAACAAACATTGATTAACTCACATTTAGTATAATAATAATAATAATAATAATAATAATAATAATAATAATAATAATAATAATAATAATAATAATAATAATAATAATAATAATAATATCTGCTATACAGCGATCAAAAGATCTTGAAGGAGGTAAAAAACGGGAAAAAAGAACATATCCATGGCATGGATTGACTACAAAAAAGCTTACGACAGAATCCCTAAAAAAAAAAGGATAGGCAAAAATATCAGAGTAAGACATAACATTAAGCGTACGGACGTACCAACTTTTCACCAAGCAGCAAGATCCTGGGAATTGACTGCATGTGTAAGGCGGAAGTCGATCAATAGAATGTCGATATTCTACTAGAAAAATTGTAAGCTAAGTTGTCAAAGAATATACATTGATTAATAGTTCGTCTTCACAAACACAACAGAAAGTAACAGTCTGATGAATTGTGTGTACAGTTAAATACTATACCAAACAATTGAATGCACATAAATGTAACAAAAGTAAGGAACTCGTGTGGTAAGCACACAAGGATTTACTTACAGTCGCCCCATAGGGGTTCGTATGTAGGAGCCGTGCTTAGACCCAGTCCAGTTCGGTGAACAGCGAGAAAAAAAGAGAAGGGGGTCTAACCATTGGACCTCATGACCCCACGAGAGCAGAGACGAGGTCACGTATATTCACAAGATTTGAAGTCTTCCAGACGCATTCTCCTAAAGTCACTACTCTGACGCTAAAACTCTATTCTCGTAAAAGGAGGATACTTTGTCATGTCTGACATGTCACAATTTTAGGACTTTAAAAACAATTTTTATTTCAATATAAAAACAACAACCGTGGAATTTCCCCGTGGTTCTGCTAGTTTTAATTATTCGTTTTTTTTAGTGAAGTAATTTGATTAATGGATACTACCACGACCCTTGAAATTGATGCTGCTGATTTCAAATCCTATCGGTTCTACTATGTTGATTTTCTCACTGATAGTCGGGAAAGGTATGAACTCATATTATCAATTTGTGTTTAATTAATCGTATGCAATGAATCGTTTACAAGTTGTATTGTGCTTCGGTATTAAATCAACTCAAAAAGAATTAATATGCCGTAAAACAAACCGAAACAAACAATCTAAAAGTAACCGTGGTTTCTATTTTATGGATGTCCAGCACGGACGCAAATCTCACGATATTGTCTCCCATTTGATTAAAATTAAATACAAATTACTCTGGGTAATGTAGTTTAAGAATATATGTGCTGATCGTGTTTAGCTCTAAAACCATTGAAATTCGTGAACAAACAAGAACTACAACTTATGAAGAGTAGAAAGTGGACCTTGGGTTTACTTTCACCAATCTCGCTTCTACCTATTTGGTCTTTTAGTCCTCACATTCCATGAGCAATGTTTCTTACAAAAGGGTAACAATTGCTGTTTTCTGGGTTAGCAGGACTGTTCGTCGCTATTTTTATATCCTTCTCTGTTTGTTTACTGTGTTCCGAATGAAACGTTTCGTGACGGATGAACAAAGCGCTGCCAATAGTTTGGCTCCACGTGAAACATTCGATGCTTACTTGGTGGAAATGAGAATATTTGCAGTGCTTTTTGAGAGTATTCCAGAGTGCGCGGGTGCTTTTTTTTCTAGAAACAAGACTACGTGAAGCAGTTTCGCCGAGCATGCTACATAATTGATGCCGTGTAGTTCGATCAGCTGCTATCCCTATCCACAGCCGTCGTAATAAAAGGCCTGTTAACTGAGTCGAGTTTTTTCTGGTGACGTCATTGATAGTGGGAGTAAGAAACACTATCAATGAGGACCAGAAGTTCCCGAAGGCGCTACCGCTCATGCTTCCATCTGTAATCAGAACAAATAATCAGAACGAGCAGACTCACGTCCATATGATTATTCATTCACTTTGAAATCATTGTTAACTTGTTCCTGCTATTGTGACTTTATTCCCCTGCCAAGAACACCGCTACCCCTCTAAGGATTATTCATTCACTTGGAAATCATTGTTAACTTGTTTCTTTTTTCAAACGTATTTTCTTTTTTATAGTTGTCAAGCTCGAAAGAAAATAGGAAAATTACAACATGGCCTCCAACTATTAAGGCATAGCATTAAAGTTCGATTTTCAAGTCTTAAAAAAATAAATTAAAATTTTATTTCGTGATAAAACATACAATTATAGATTCGTTAATAAGTTTCATCCAAAATGTGTGCGAACATCCAACGAAATAAGCGAGATATTCAAATGATAATATATTGTAAATAAACTGTCCGTTTGGGATAAAAATTCTCCCCCCCCCAAAAAAAAACAATGACTGTTTTAATTTATTACAAATTTTTACTATATTGTTCGTTTTGAAAGAAAAAAACACATTTCAATTTATTTCAATAAATCTTCTCTTAATTAATTATTTTTAATTATTGAATTCGTAATCTTTCATGTTGGATTTACTTTTAAGTTAAAAAAAATCAATAAACATAATTCATTTTTTTCGGATATGAGAGCAACTCTTATCAAATTGTTAAAAACACACACAATTTAATTTATTTCAATAAATGTTCTATTAATTAATTATTTTGAATAATTGATTTTGCGTTACTTTACTGAATTTGTAATCTTTCATCTTTGATTTAATTTTCATGTTTGATTTACTTTTAAATTAAAAAATCAAGAAACATCATTTACTCTTTTCAGAAATGAGAACAACTCTTATCAAATTATTCAGCTAAAACTAATGATAATTAAATGTTCATATACAGAATAAAACTGCCTAAGAATAGGGATTTGTCTTCTGGTGTTTATAAACTAAGATATATTTCCATGTAGCATAACTGATACTAGTCTTTTCATTCGATGTAGACTAGGTTGTCATAACAATCAACTCAAACATTAACAATAATCAGGAAAGAATAAATTCATTTTAAGAATGAATATTAAATCAGACAAATAATTTTTCAAAGAAAAATGTTCATCTTTTAAAAATGTAAAAATTTATGACAACACCATTTTATTATTAAGTATTAATTTAATGTTTGCTGTCTAGCCTACGCAATTGACACTACATAATATATTTGCACTTACATTTCTAATAAAATAATGGGTTACTTATATACCGTTATCGCTAAGTAATAAATACTGAAAATTTGATTAAAACTGGTTGATTTCCTTAATTTTGAGTAATTTTTAAATGAAGGGAGGGGCCAAAATGCACATAGTCTGACTGTTCGACAGATCTCGTTTGTTACTTTACAGCATAGCGTCATTTTCCAGTGTTCTGCCCTCTTTTACTACGGCCGATTATGACTGATGGGACAGCACGAGAGAAAGTGGCAATTTAAGTTGCACAAGGAATCGAAGGAGAGTAAAAAGTGGACCTTAGGTTTACTTCATGCAGACTCAAAACTCTCGCTTTCCTTATTTTGTCCTTTAGTACTCACATTCCATGAGCGATATTTGTGACAAAGGGAGACGAATTTCTGTTTTCTGGGTCAGAATCTATCTATCTAACACTTGTTGTTGACTAGTTTTTGACCTTGAAGTAGTATTTTTTTAGCTCCTTACATCAAGTGACTTCATCTCTTCTCTGAAGCGATTTCTAGAAAAAAACAAAAACTTTTAAACTTCTCCCAGCGCAGGCGTACATAGGTTCACCAAGTTATTTTTAATGCCAAGAATTTCGTTCTTTCTGCTATGACCATTCGTTTCGTGATTGAATAAAAAAAAATTTCTTTGACTTCGTAAAATGTCAGGTTTTCAATTTTAGTCAGATAAGTCTTTTTTATGGCCCCAGATCCCGCGGTAGCCAAAAATTAGATCAGTGATTTCTTTCTCTTTTCCAAGTAATGACTTTCTCGTAACCTTTTAGTTTTTGTATGTGCTTCGAAGCATGTTATTCAAATTTCTGCTAGTTCGGGCTCTATAATATTCGACGCCATTTTCTTATGATGTTCAAAGTGCGTGGTTCGAGTAGCCTCAGAATAAATAAGTGTCGTATAGCGACTTACTTATACGCGACAAAGTCCGGCTTATGCTAATTACCATCGTAGCCAAGCCAATCACATTACATAGTCATTAAGTGGCAAGCTAAAGTGCTACGTTCATACACTAACCCCTTGTACACGCATTACTAGTTTTATGATGCCCTGACCGGCAAGGGCTAATTGAATAGCAAACCCGCCAGTAAGATGATCACATGATGATAAAAACAATGGTATATACTGCTGTTACATAATTACCAAAAATTACTCGGTAGATATTCGACATTGCATATCCTTCGGTCACAGAGGACACCAGTGGTGGTGCGCCGTTTGAGCCACGTGGCATTGATGCGCGCAGCGATTTCGCCGAGGATGTTGGTGGCGCTAAGCGGTGAGCCAAGATATTTGAAGGCGTTCGTTCGTGTAAGATCTTGTCTGTCGACTTGGATAGTGCCGGTGATTAAATATTTCGTCTTCTTCATGTTTAGCTTGAGACCAAACTGCGCCAGTTTGTATGCATTAACTGGATATCTGAATAAAATGATTGATATATTTTCGAATGCTGTTAAAGAATATAACTGAATATTACTCAATAGATATTCATCGACGCACTAGGTTTCGAAGATTAAATCAATAACTGTATAAATTGTCCGTCTGTATCGAAGGCTTTAGTGAGATGGAGTGGTTCTGAACTGCGAAACATACCAGTCGATATACCCAGCCCCGTGCATTGACAGAAATGTGAACCGTGCGCGAGACTTGAGACTAGCTGTATGTGGACATTCACCTTTTGTTCTGATTCTGAAAAACATTTCCTTAAATTGATTGATTATGGGCCAACTTAATTTTTCTCTTCCGACCACTGAACCTTATATTTAAGCTGAGGTAAGTGTGCTGCAGACGATATCTTCAATCTACTTCTTGCTGATAACGGCGAAACATTATATATCCAACGCTTTAGACATTTCTTATACGAGTGAGGCGTCAGACCCCGACTGTGATGTGCATATGCACCTGCTTCCAATGTAATAAAAGAGAGATGCCGCGGGAATGTGAAGTGATTTACCTCAATGAAGCCGTGCATACTGATGAAGGCGGTCTACTGTTGCAGCGCTACCCAAAAGACAGTGCACTGACATCAGGTGCACACTTACCTAGTTCGACGGAAGGGCATTGCAATTTACGTTCCAGCCTAAACTTAAAGGAGTATCATGACGGTATAGAATAAATCCTATTTGAATAAAAGACACACAAGGTCGGTGAACATGGAAATTTAAGATAGGCACCACCACCACCACCACCACCACCACCACCACCACCATCATCATCATCATCATCATCATCATCATCATCATCATCATCATCATCATCATCATCATCATCATCATCATCCTCCTCCTCCTCCTCCTCCTCCTCCTCCTCCTCCAAACCCCGGAGAAGACCAATGATCGCTGCCAGTGAGAAATCAATGGTAAGCGGCTAGTTCGATAACGCACGTCATTTGCAAGGGTTATCGAAAGAGGTGGAAAGTATTAGAAATCTGAGGAGACTTGTGTCACTCAGACTTCAGGGAACATCACCGGTAATCATCAGTGAGCAATCACTGATGATCGGTCTGCATCATCATCATCATCATCATCATCATCATCATCATCATAATCATCATCATCATCATTATTTGCAAGGGTTATCGAAAGAGGTGGAAAGTATTGGAAATCTGGGGAGACTTGTTGTCACTCAGACTTCAGGGAACATCACCAGTAATTATCAGTGAGCAATCACTGATGATCGGTCTGCAGCTCCACTTACAGTCTCTTTCCTAAATGTTAGTGGTTTAGCTTCAGGCTAGCGACCTGTCCTTGTAAAATATTCTTGCTACGAAAAGAGTCAAAAGTTTGCCATATTCAAATTAAAAATGACCAGGCCGGAGAATAAATTGCTCTTCGTTGTCGTTGCCAGGAAGTACCAAATTAATGCCACCATCGCCTCGCTTTCGTCTTTGTGATCATGAGATCAGGAGGGAGTGTAACGAATTATTAACACGCTCACCTAAAAGAATAACGAGTAAATTATTTGACGGCCGTTTGCAATGCACGTATGCATGCAGGAATGGATGTTATTCATTATACAAAGGGAAATAGAATCGGCATTAATGCACATCTATAAAAATGATATGTCTGAAATTGCAAACAGTTCACTCCCAGCATCGTTTACAAGCAGGGTTGCGAAGTCCGAAGGTAATATTGTCTGACTCCGAAGGATTACAAGTATGGAATTTCCATAGGTTCATCTAGTCTATATACGCTAAGGCACTTCATGTTCGTACGTACGTTATCACTTTTTACACGCAATGAGATAGTTGATTAATCTGATGTCGCTAAGGTAAAAAATAACGGCGTTACTCATTTTCAAATGAATTGTCCCCCAAATCATATGTCATCCTGTCAACTAAAACGGTACAATTAAAAAAAATACATTTCAAAAAGTCACATCCGTTTTATTGATTTGAATAATATTTAGTTGACAATTATTTTTACGCGAAAAAGAT
>OY744519.1:89541895-89574395 GCA_963556195.1 Sepiola atlantica | reverse complement strand
TATATATATATATTTCAAATCACGACATTTTACTACTGATTTTCATAATTCAATATGTATTGAAAACGCCAACATTCCATATTAACTTAATAGCTGAGCAGATTAAGGAAAAATCGTTCATTTTGGTGAGCAAGCATGAAACTTGGCACGATTGCTCACAATGGTCTACTCTTCCGAAAAAACATTTGGGCCACTCAAAAAATCCAAGATGGCCGCCATTTTCAAGATGGCCGCCATTCTGAAATCCAATATTGCTAGTTTACAAAGTATCTAACCGATTTTCACAATTTTTGAGTCAAATTATATGTTTTAGGGGATGCGAAAGCAGTAATTGACACAAAAATAACCGATAAATGAGTCCTACAATCCACAAAGGTACATATATGAGATGAATTTAAGCAAATATTGTCAATTTTTACCTTTTATTGCCATTAAACCGAATCATTGACTTGATATTCAATTCCCCAAGTGAGCTGAATGTATTAGTTATAAAAATTAATCCTTTCAGCTCATTCTTATAATATGTCATATGTAAGAGAGTGATTGTCATGACACAACCAGGGCATAACGGTGACATCACTGCTGTGAAACTCAGCATGGGGTCCAGTATCAACTGATTACGGACACACTGTTCATGTTTCAGTGTCCCAAATGCTGTCTAATAAGCCCCATGGACAAAATAATGTTCAGTCTGTTAGATAGCCGCACCTGAATTGACAGGATATGCCAGCGCGGGAGAGCCGAGCCAAAGGTAACGGGGCTATAGTTACCTGGATGGTGTACAGATCGCACGGGACTTAAATGATACTGGATGAACGATCGGGCTAGGTGTAGGGAACCTACCTTTCTGAACCTAGTTGTATCCCATATCTGAATGTGTCAAAATATATTCGGTAACTGTGGTTATAGGTGGTAAAAGGATAAACCCTCGGCCTGAAGCCTATAACATTTACAGAATGTCTATTGAGAAGACGTCAAATGTGAAAACTGATTGGAGCAAATGCTGCCTATGTCAGACAGATAAAACCGGAGAGGATCTCAGTAGTCCCATTCCAGGTCGCAGTAAATCAGATGGATATTCAATGCTGGCTACAAATATTCCTCTTTTTCAAGAACTCTGTCAGATGCCCATGATTATTAATCCTGCTAGGTTCGATGAAGGTGATGGTATTGAAGATACATTGCGGCAAAACAATGCTCAGTACCATCAGAGTTGCCGTGCTTTGTTCAAAAATACCAAACTTGATCGGGCCAGGAAAAGGGCATCTGACGCTCAGGAACATACTGACAAGAGTTGTTCAAAGACTCGAAGAGTGAGTTTAAAGCCAGAACAATGTTTCATCTGCGACAAAGAATGTCTAGATGATGGACAAAGACGTGAAGTCATGACAATGGGGCTCAGCAGTAGGCTCAATGAATGTGCCACAACTCTAGGTGAATGTAAAATTCTTGCCCGATTGAGTGCTGGTGATGCCATTGCACAAGAGTTGAAGTATCATAAAGATTGTTTAACAACTCTTTACAACAGGGAAAGATGTCACATTGCTGCTCTACAAAAACAGGAAAATGAAGATTCTCAGAAAAAAGGAATCCATCCATTGGTATATTCAGAGCTTCTTGCTTATATAGTTGAAACTAATACGAACAGTGATGCACCAGTTGTGTTTAAACTTGCAGATCTCATCACACTGTATAAGCAACGACTTGAACAGTTGGAACTGCATGAACTTGCCTCATATGTTCACTCAACAAGACTGAAAGAGAAGCTTTTGTCAGATATACCAGCACTTGAAGCTCACAAGAGTGGGAGAGATGTTATCTTGTCCTTTACAGAGGATACAGGGTCAATCTTGTCAAAAGCTTCAGAATTTTCTGATGCTGTTATACTCAATAAAGCTGCTAGTATTTTGCGAAGACACATGCTTGCTCATGAATGGAAATTTAATGGTAGATTCCGTGCAGACTCAGTGGGAAATTCTATTCCTCAATCACTACAACAATTTGTTTGTATGGTGGAGCACGGCGTCGATATCAAGTCGCAACTGGAATTAGGTTCATCAAAGACAGACTTGGCTGTAGCTCAGCTCCTGCAGTACAACTGCTACAGTCACAAAAGCAATTCATCCACATTCAGACATTCACACAATCGTGAGACTCCCTTTCCCATCTTTATGGGCCTATCTTTGTATGGGAAAACACGAAAACGAGGACTTGTGGAACTGTTACATGACCATGGACTAAGCATTTCATATGACAGGGTGCTTGAAATATCTGCTCAATTGGGTGATGCCGTTGTTGACAGGTACACTGAAGAGGGTGTTGTGTGCCCTACAGAACTTAGGAAAGGTCTTTTCACCACATCAGCTATGGACAATATAGATCACAATCCGTCTGCAACAACAGCTACAACATCCTTTCATGGTACCAGTATCTCACTATTTCAACATCCAACGTCTGACAGTGATGGTGAACTGCGTGAGCCACTTATGATCAAAAATCATAGTATAAAACGGGTGCCTGAACTTCCAGAATCTTTCACAAACATTCATCCTGCATATCTAAAGAACAAGACTCCGTCGCCTCCAGAGTTCGAATATCCAACAAGTGTCGATATTGACTTTCCCAGGCTTTTGTTAGCAAATGAATTTCAGTGGCTAGAAAAGGTTCATCTGACACAAAGCATTGATGATGACGTTAACATAACCTGGTCGGCACACCATGCTTCTGAGAAGAGAGGTTTAGATTTCAAAGTGAGCATTACATCAATTCTACCTCTCCTCCGAGAACAAGCCCACTCAGTTGCCACAATACGACATGTTATGGAGAGGATTAGAGAGCCAATAGCGTTCCTCAACCCAGGGCAAATTCCAGTCATAACTGCTGATCAGCCACTTTATGCATTGACCAAGCAAATACAATGGCACTGGCCTCAGCAATATGGTGAAAATAAGTTCGTCATCATGTTTGGCGGCTTGCATGTTGAAATGGCTGCACTGAAGTCAATTGGGTCGCTTCTAAAAGCAAGTGGTTGGATAGAAGCCATTGTAGAAGCAGATATAGCTTCGTCTGGTATTGCAGAATCTTTCATCACTGCTTCAAGTGTTACTAGGACACGATACGCTCACCAGATTACTGCATGTAGTCTCTACACACTGATGAAAAAAGCATACGAGTATTACATTGCAGATACTTCTTTCGAGCAAGATGCGTCAGTTATCTTAAGCTTTGATGAGTGGTGTGAGAAGCGAAAAGCAGAGAGCCCGCAATTCAGTTACTGGTATCTAGTGCTTTCAATGGAACTGACCATACTATCTCTGATACGTTCTTTCAGGGAAGCTGACTTCAGACTTTATGTCGAAACACTGATGGAGCTGATACCATACTTCTTTGCCAACAATAACTACAACTATGCAAGATGGCTATCAGTTCATCTGAAGGACATGCTGTGCTTAGAGCAGACCCATCCTGATACGCATTTGCAATTCAAAAATGGCAAATTTGTTGCCTTCAAGTCATTGCGACCATTTTCTTCTATGGCCATTGATCAAGCACATGAACAGGAAAATGCAATCATCAAAGGAGAGGGTGGGGTCGTAGGTGTGACAGAGGATCCTTCAGCACTACGAAGATGGATGGTAGCAGGGCCAGAAGTGAGTCGTCTTACTGAAGAATATGAAGCACTGTCATCGAACAAGGATGTTACTGAAAACATGAAACACAGAGAACAAACAAGTCAATCCCAGAAAGCTTTCTATGGCAAAGTAACAAAGCTCACGGCTGTCATCAATGAAATGGGCAATCCATTTCAAGAAGAATCATCCGATCTACTCACTCTGGATACAAAGATTATAGCATCGGAAACCGCAGCTGAAGCTGTTCGCATGCACTATGGGAAGGGCAGGACTCGCTTTAAAGAGTTCATGAAGACCTTAGAGGGAGAAAACCGGGCTGCTTTCTATTCCAAAATCAAAAGGAACAACATAGACTGTCACATGGAAATTGATAGTCCTGGCGAGTGGGGGTGGAAGAAGCACGGCAATACATGGAAGATATTTTGGACAACACTTCCGCCAGTTGCAGAAAGCTGCAAGGAACTAACAAAATGCGGATGCAAGACACAATGCTTTGGAAGATGCAAATGCTATAAATTCGGCCTTCCATGTACAAATTTATGCAGCTGCAATTGCGAGTGTTGAACGTGTGAATCCTGATGAAAACACAAGAACAAGAAGAGAAAAATGCGGGATAAACTGACATAAGTGTGTAAAATATAGCCTTTATTACACTCAAATGGTGTTAAATCTTTATTTTGTCGTCAGAAATGGCTTTGTTGACATCAGAAACATATAAATTGATATATAATATGTGGAAATCGGTCAAAAATGAAGCATTTAGTTCACAAAATGATAAATTTTACCATCCGTGGCGGCCATCTTGAAAAATGGCGGCCATCTTGGATTTTTTGAGTGGCCCAAAAGTCTTTTCGGAAGAGTAGACCATTGTGAGCAATCGTGCCAAGTTTCATGCTTGCTTACCAAAATGCACGATTCTTCATCATTTTTGACTTAAGCTGCTCAGCTATAATATTCGTTCGCAGAAAAGAATTACTTATTAATTTTGAATAATTACTGTTTTATAGTAGTTTTAAAATTAATTTTGTTCAACCGATACAAACATTAGCTGAAAATCCGTGTTGCACATGGAATTTAAAGTTTTCTCTTGCGCAGGAATACCTGGCCCTGTGTATTGATTTAGTGTAATAATACAACGGTTGATAGAGAGTTATACACCATTCTTGAAGTAACATTAAATGTTATACAATATAAATGTCACGTAATGTTTATAATACAATCTATATAATAAAGTAAAGTCTTGTTTATTGACTATTACAACTTTAGAACCAAAAGCTTTATATGCTAATCTGATCCTCACGCCACTAGGTCAATTTCTCAGACGCGTTTTCAGAAAGTATATGTTAAGTTCGTGTTTTTTTCAAAATGTCATACATTTTTTCTGTGTAACCTGTTTATCCCAACTCAGTCTTTTACAGATGATGTGGCAGCCAGTTTTACTCTCATACTAATATCTACTCCTACAATCCAAGAATCACCGGGTAACTGTTCTTAATAGGATTATTTGTGGCTAAATAAACGCAATTATTTCATATTTTCTTTCTTACTATTGTCTATATACTACACTAGATATAAATACAGATCGTTTCCTTTCAAATACTTTCTCCTGGGGAAAAGAAAGGAATAGCGGTTCACCATAAAACGACAAAACCATCTAATATTTTTAATATTAAAAGTAATTGTCTCTACGTCGCATTTTTCTTACGTCATCTTTCATTTTATTTATCGTAACGGCCCTTTTATAGAATCACTCCCGTCTTAACGTCACATTCATCTTTTTCTTTGATTAATCGTAACAGTCTTTTACATAGAATCACTCTCGTCTCTACCTCGCGTTTCTTTTCTTTTTTAGGACATCTTTTTCTTTTATTTATCGTAACAGACTTTTATAGAATCACTCCCGTCTCTATGTCACATTTCTTTTCTTTTTAAGATAATCTTTTTTTTTAATTAATTGTAACGGTCTTTTATATAGAATCACTCCCGTCTTTACGTCGCATTTCTTTCTTTTTGAAGGTCATCTTCTCTTTTATTTATCATAACGGGCTTTTTTTTTATAGAATTACTCTCGTCTCTATGTTGCTTTTTCTTTTTTTTAAATGCCATCTATTTTGTTATTTATCGTAACAGCTGTTTATATAGAATCACTCCCTTCTCTACGTCGCGTTTCTTTTTGAGGTCACTATTTTCTTTTATTTATCGTAATGAGCTTGTGTATAGAATCACTCCCGTCTTTACGTCACATTTGAAGGTTATCTTTTTCTTTTATTTAACGTAACGGCCTTTTTAAAGAATCACACATATCTCTATGTCGCATTTTCGTTTTCTTTTTTAGGTCATTTTCTCTTTTATTTATTGTAACATCCTTTTTATAGAATCACTCCCGTCCACGATGTATTTCTTGGTCTTTCCTTTTTTTCCTTTTTTAGTCATTCTCTTTACCTTGTATTTTATTTTCTTTTTTTCTTTCAATGACACTCACTGCCAATTAAACCTCCAGCATAAGTCCGGGTGTCACTCCAATCCAGAAAAAAAAACCGGTTTTAGACTTATATCGTTGGGTCTGCCTTCGCGCTGGACAAACACAAAAAAATAATGCATAAATAACTTTTCTCATCGCTTTTTTTCTCGTTCTTTTTCCATTACTTTGCGAAATTGACTCTTTACGGCGCCACGTCCTTTTAAAGCAGAAACTACCAGTCATTAATTCCAACTCTAAGCTTGAGTCCGAGTTGGCAATTAAACCTCCCCCATAATTAAATAGTCAACGCTGTGGCCCGAAAATTCTTGAGTTAATATACTTCCCCGAGCAACGCTGAGACACGGGTCTCGCTAATATTTGTACAAATACCAATAGAATGCCCATCCCAGAATGTGTATAAGCAATAAATATAGCATTAGTTTTAAATTTTAATGTTTTTTCTTTCTTTTGGGGTATAGTACGGTTTTCGAATGTAATATTTTTGTGGCGGTAACTAAAATCTGTTTAAATTCAGAAACACGGCTGTTCAGTTTTTTTAATGCTTGTACGGGTCTCGCTAATATTTGTACAAATACCAATAGAATGCCCATCCCAGAATGTGTATAAGCAATAAATATAGCATTAGTTTTAAATTTTAATGTTTTTTCTTTCTTTTGGATTATAGTACGGTTTTCGAATGTAATATTTTTGTGGCGGTAACTAAAATCTGTTTAAATTCAGAAACACGGCTGTTCAGTTTTTTTAATGCTTGTAAATTGAACTAGAATTTAACAGATGCATAGTGAGTCTACGGGATAGAGTTGTTGTAGTAAAACCTATGTTTATTATTCACGAGAGTCTAGGGATAGTATACTGAAGATTCAGAAAAAAGGGATCAAGTTTCGTTCGTGATCTCAGAAGACACGTGACTTGGACCCAGTTCTCGCGATATTTCAGGAACCCTCTGATGCCCTTCCCCTTTCCGTGCTGAATGCGTCGAATGTAAGTAGATCTTATTGTGCAATTCACACAACTCATTATTTGAATAACGACTATGTGCATTTAATAGTTTGGGGGACTTATAGTCAATGTTTATTTCATTTATCTTTGAACGTGCCAACGTTTGTAAAAACAAACGTTAAATAAAAGCACATGGGTTTAAATCACTCATTTGCGTTTCCTCTTATTTGTCGACAGCCACACACCTGTGTTGTTGTGGGTGTTTGTATTTCACCTAGTAGCGCGGCATGTTTTCAGTAGACTAAAAGTGCGAACCACTCAACCGAATAACGGAAAAAGGCGCGTCCTGTCGGCTAAAAGAAAAACTGCGAACTGAAGATCTGTGTGGTTTGACTTTCCCACCATCGCGTATGAATTTTTTTTTACATAAACCATTATCAATGTTCAACTATTTGATAAATGTTTCAGTCATTTAAAGATCCGGCCAGATCTGGTTACAGTCTGTTTTAGCATGTCGGATTCTAATGGAGATGCGGGAATTGCTGGAGTGTCTACATTTAGCAAGGACGTGTTAAAGAAATTATGGTTTTAGCCTATTTACCGCAATGTTTTGGTAGGTGTCCTTAATGCGTACCAACGGAGGGTTATAGTCAAGTTTTATCATTCTTGTGGTGAACTGATCCACACAACCGGTAAGGTCCATTACTTTTTGTGGGTGATCGAAGAAGAACTGTCCGGGAAGTCGGAGTGCGGTGCCATATACCATCTCTGCAGCTGAACACTTCAGGTCGTCCTTTACTGCAGTGCGGAGTCCCAGAAGGACTAATAGAAGGTTCTCTAGCCAATTTGACTGATCTGTCCGTCATGGCTCTTAAGGCTGTATTGAGTGTGCGATGGAATCGTTCCACCAAGTTGTTCGATTCAGTACGATATGCTGTAGTCCTCACTCTTTTGCCTCCTAACAATTTCATCAGTTTGCAAAAGAAGTCTGACTCTGTGGCGATGACAGCTGGAACTCCAAAACGTGTTACCTATCCAGAGACGAAAATTCTTGCCGTAGTGTCTGCGGTGATGTCATGCATGGGCAGGGCTTCACATCAGCGGGTGAAACGGTGCACATATGTCAGCAGGTAGCTTTGCCCCTGACACGTTAGGTGTGGCCCATTTATGTCCACATGCACATGTGCAAAACGCTCATCGGGAGGTGGAAAAGCACAAGGGAGAGTGCGGGTGTGTCTTCTGATTTTGGCCTTTTGAAATGGGACATTGACCAGTGCCATATATCAGCTTTCATGGACGGCCAAACAAATCTACTGGTGACCAAACGAACTACGGCATTGGCTCCGAGGTGAGAAAGATTGTAGAGCGAGAAAAAACTGTCCGCCGTAACGACTCAGGAACAAAAGGGCGTATTCTTCCGGTGCTGGTGTTGCAGATGTCTTCCAACTGGGTATTTGAAATACCTATTCACGGCAGCTTTAATGATGTGTCCTCATCATTAAAAGATTTTTGCAGCTGCTGATCGTTTTTCTGCCCTTTCCACGAACGCATGGACCCAACAGGAAAGCATTTATGCAACGAGACATGGTGTCTCCTGAGACGTTATCAGTTCCTTTGATGAAGCGGACATCCGACATAAATTACAACAAGTAATCTAGGTGTTTAGTCTCACATGATGAATACTTGTCCGAACCTGACTTGAACGCGCCCAGCAATGGTTTGTGGTCCGTGTGGTCCGGCTGAATAGGCTGCAAGAAGTTCTCGTCCGAAGGTGCTGTACCTTGTCTCAGCTGGGAAGAGTTTCTTTGAAAAGAATGCGATCGGTTTCCATTGTTCGTTGACCTTCTGCAGTAATACTGCTCTCACTCCAACCAAAGAGGCATCGACTTCTACACACAACCCCTCACCTGAAATTACATGTAACAATTTAACAGCATGGGACAATGTAGCCTTAACGGATTCAAAAGTTGCTAGCGCAGATTCAAATAGCACTATGTCGCAATTCTTCACATTAGTTAACATATATATGAGTGGTCTTACAGTTTGCACGCAATTGGGTAAGAATCTACGGTAAAACTTGATCACCCTTAAGAACTGCCTCACTTTCTTCATGCTATCCGGTATGGGGAATTGTGATATTGCCTCTACTTTAGAAGGGGCAGGGGAAATCCCAACAGCCCACAGGCGGTGACCCAGGAAAATTAACTCTGATTTCCAAAATTCACATTTTATCGGGTTGATAACAATCCCATACTCACTTAAACGTTCAAATACAAGTTCAACGTATCGTACGTGTTCCTCCATAGAGGCACTGGCTATCAATACATCGTCCATGTAAACACAGAAAAAATCTAAGTCATGAAATACGTGATCAATAAATCGTTGGAACGTCTGTGCAGCATTCCTTAGTCCAAAGGGGACACGGAAAAACTCGTATAAGCCAAACGGCGTGGTGATAGCCGTTTTAAGGATATCTTTGGGTTCCACCGGAATTTGGTGGTAGACCCTGATAAGATCTAGTTTTTCGAATACCGTCTTATATTGGATTATGGTGGTTATGTCATGAATGTGGGGAATATGGTTACGGTCTGATATGGTCACAGAGTTGAGTGCCCTGTAATCACCACATGCCCGCCATGTGCCACCACCGATTGGGACCGTATGTAATGGCGAAGCCCAACTACTTTTTGATGGACGGATAATGTCCAGCTCCATCATTGGGTTAAATTCATCCTTCGCCATGCCTAATTTTTCCGGTGCCAATCTCTGGGGGCGGCTATGCACTGAGGGGGGAACTCGTATCAATATAGTGAGTGACAAAGTGTGGTAGTGTTTCCCTATGAAGGTATGGCTTTGTTATGCATTTAAACTTTTGTAAGAGATTGCGAAAAACAGGACTATCTTCTGTGCTAGCCACCGTAGAATTATATTTGAAATGAATCCAAGTCAGCTAACGTTAGTCTCAGTGTCGATAAGACAACATCTGTGCACGAGAAAGCCATATTTGTCCAAAAAATCTAAACCCAATATGGCCCTATCCACTCCTTCGATGATGAACAGGTAGGGGAAAGCCCACCTGAGGCCTAAATTTAATGTCAGACACCTCTGTCCGTAAGTTTTAATAAAAGACTTATTTATGCACTGTAATGTAAGTTTCTTAGGGCCATTAACCCTGTCTGCCTTTGTGGCAGGGATTATGGATATTTGGGCACCACTGTCTACGAGAAAATGTACCCCCTCTACTGTGGTCATACATAAATTATAGGCGACGGGCTTCCTCCATACTGTCCCTCTGAGTCGCCTTCGGAAGACAGTTTAATCGCTTCCCTGGATTGTATGAACAGGGAGGTTTGCAGGGATATACTTGCTTTGATTGTGGCATATGGAGCCTTTGTTTCTCTCCTTTGCACGGTTGTGAGAGTATCGTTCACTACTCGAGGGAATTGTCTCCGACTTATCCAGTCTTCTCGTGAGTTCAGCTATATGGACCTCCAGCTTCCCCTGGCCCTTCAGGATCTGAGCCAGGGGATCCTGCTTTGAGGTCCGAACACCCGCTACTGAAATCGGGCTGGTGGTCTCCACAGAAGTGATTTTATCAGCCACTCTCGCTAAATCCTCTGTGGATGCATCCTCACTCGTGACTGCTAAGACTGTCTGATAAGCAGGCGGCAGGCGCTGGAGGAAAATATGACAAACAATTTCGTCTTCCTTATTTACCCCTGCGAAGTCTTGTAGGCGTCTCAGAAATTGGGAGGGTTTACTATCCCCCAATGCCCCCTCGTTCAGGAGTTGGGACAACTTTGTTGTCTGGGCACCGATGTCCTGGAAATTAACAACTCTTTAAGAACATTATATGGCCTATCTGCCGGTGGGGACATTACTATGTCCTTAACCGCCATGATGACATCTTCTGGCAAGTTTGAAATTGCCACCTGCATTTTTTTTATTTGGGAGGTAATTCTCCCAATTTCGCAGTCCAGCTCCACTTGTGCGAAATATAAACGGGGATCCGCTTTTAAAAATCACGAACAGATGGCACTAATGGTATTTTTCGGCCATAGCGAGAAAGATGAAAGAATAAAAAATAAACAAATAAAACAAACGAAATACTAAATGAATGAAATTAATCTGTGGCGAGGAGAAATACTTCAGAAGTGTCCCGCTCTAACGGTAAGGTCCAGCGGACAGAGGGGGTTTTCACAGACCCCACATGCGGGCAAAATGTATATGTGCTCCACCGTGTCCCCGAAAGACGGGAGAAACCCAAGCGATACGACTTGAAAAAATACGCATGTATATATATAAGAGGTAGAGAAGGAATGCTACTTTGTGAAAAATACAATTGTTTCCACTCAATTCACTCATTATATGCCGACTTTTCACGCGGCGAAACAAGAGATTGTTTCTGTTTTCTTTTGACTTTAAGGGGCGCCCAACAACAGAACACCGAAAGTAAAAAGATAAATAAATGCATATCTATGTATAAAACATATATAATGGCTATTTGTGCAAGTTCGCAAGAAGGGGTCACAACTTATTCGGTAGAGTGGTTCGCATTCTCAGTCTATAGAAAACCGGTCGTAAACAAGGAAAAACAAAAATATTCAATAACACACGTGTGTGTGTCGACGCATTTTGGAGGTTCTCGGAGAGCCGACAAGAACTTGGCTTCACTCCAAGAAGTCAACACGGAAAGAGGAAGGGCATCAGAGGGGTTCCTGAATCTCGCGAGAACTGGGCCCAAGTCACGTGTCTTCCCAGATCCTTTTTCTCTGAATCTATCGAGACATCTTATTCAAGGGAGGCGATTCTGTCGCCCTACACCGTTCTCTACCTGACTCAACCACGAACGGGTGAGATACTGAACTCCGGTATAGTACCACTTCATCTAACCAACATGAATCAGCCTATTGTACTATTTTTATTTTGTTCCTGTGTTCCCGTGAATAAAACTTCATATCTATTAAGTTTTGGAGTCCTATATATTTCGTGGAAGAATTGTGACCTCTTTTTGCTTATGTAACATTTCTATTTCAGTCAGATTCGACCAGACGTATTACTTTCTCAAGTAAGTTCGTCATTCTGATTACTTCCTGATTTAAACCACAAACTTGAAATTGCCCCCCCCCCCCCCACTAAAATTGGAGACCTCCGAACGTAAAATAATCGCGCAATCTCCTTTATATACAATTTTTCTTCTTCAGAGCGAGCTCCAAATCGGTCCACGGAAGTTATTTTGATCATATTCGGCAGTTTAAGGACTTAAAATCTACCATGAAAGACACAACATTCCATTTGTATCAAGGATTTACAGGAGAAAAAAAGATTACGGTGAGTACATTCTAAAATGACTTTGCTTTATTACTGAGATGTTATTTTATTGCATTTCGTTCACATTTTTTTGTCTGAGACTTCTAGCTTATTAGCAATAGAGAAGTAATAGGGAATAGCGATTAAATACAAAATATATAGACATATTCCATTGCTATTTGTTTACGATTGATTTAAGATTTGTTGCGATTTTTGAAATTGTAATAATAATAACAACGTATTTTTTCTTTCTTCCGCTTTCCCGCTTATTTTTAAATAATCGCCACGTGGCATGAATCTTGCCCTTCGTGAATGATTTCCTACTCTGCTACCTCGCACCTAAGTTAATTGCACTTAAATATAATTCTAAGTCATCCTTTATGGTGTCGACTTGTGTTGTTAGGTTAATGATTTCGCATTAACGTTTTTTTAACATATGTTTGCCAAATATGTATAGCGTCTTAAATTTGGTTATGACGACATTTTCTACTGTCCGCGTGCTGGACTACGCGTGCCATTTTTCGTACATTCGAATAATTGAGTATTTTTTCAATACTACGCCGGCTTATTCCTTCTTGTCTTGTTTCAACACGTGATGTTTGCCATTCACGTAAGCTTTTGCCACCTATTGAAAGGTAGGGCACTGTATTTTCATATATTTTCCAGATTTATGCACATTTCGCTGCCCATGCCATAGCGTTAGAGTCAAAACAGCTAGACTTACTATACAGTGCATATTCACATGTACTTCTTACTCGCAAAAATGCATATCCACATGCATTTCTCTTCACGCACGACAGTAGAGACTGACCTTTACTTCTCCATGCATGTAACAGTAGAGACTGACCCATGCTCCACGCTTGCAACATGCACTACTGCTTTGAACCTCAGTCTGTAAACCGTTCTCTAATATCCACGTATAGTCAACTTGCACGATCCTTGTATCTGCAACTACGCAGAGATTTCACTACCCCTATCTTAGATGCTGACTTCTTGCACTATTTTGACTTGATGGTGAACATGTGTAGATGCAGACTAACAGATTCTAGTACTAATCTATCATTATCTAGTAGAAACGCTTCCGAACAACTTACTAGTCTTATATTTTTGTAGCTTCTGCTGATAACTCTTATGATTTATTGTTGATTTTTTTCCTGAACTTGGATTTTGAAATAAACGAACCTTCTCATTCTACTATGCATTTCATTGAAACAACCGCTACTCATATCTTTGCTCGTCCTCGTCGCCTCTCTACGAAGAAGTTAAAGGCAGCCAGCCATGAATTTAATCACATGCTCCAACTAAGGATTATTAGAGTCTCATCTATCCCTTGGGCTTTCTCTTTACATATGGTTCCGAATCGTTCTGGGGACTGACGTCCTACAGGACATTTCCGTCAGCTAAATTTCTCTACTGTGTCCGATCGTTATCGTATCACCCACATTCAAAATTTCGCTTCATCCTTGCACGGTTGTTATATATTTTCAACGTTCCATGTTGTTAAGGCTTACCACCAACTACTGGTTAATCCTGCAGATATTCATAACACCGCTGTTACAACCCTGCCGGAGCTTTAGAATTTTTGACTATGCTATTCGACTTACGTAATGTAGCAAGCACTTTTGAACGTTTTATGGACAAAGTGGTCCGTGACTTTGATTTCTTGTATAAGTGAAATTCGAAGAGCAAGCTCCTCATCAGAGGAACATTTAAAACATCTCCGCATTCTTTTTGAGCGTTTGCAGCGTTATCATGTTAGGATAACCCCTGCTCTACCTATATCCTCTAACTTCACTACGTCAATCATGATCTTTTGTTTGGATTATTGAACAATTACACAATTGCTCACATACTCACTCCTCTGACGGATTTGTTGAAAAATAGAAAGAGTAAGTATGAACCCAATTCACTTGATAACTGACAGCTTAAAGCCTTTCATGAGTCAAAGAAAAAGCTTGCAGACACGTCATTGCTATCACATCCCATACCTTATGCGGAATTTTCTATTGTCGTTGATGCTCTCAGTTCAGCTGTTGGCGCAGTCTTACAGCCACATCATCAGCAACAGATTCAACCTTTGTCATATTTTTCTCGGGGATTGACTCCGACTGAGTCGTTACAGTACTTTAGGACGTGAACTCTTGGCTATTTACTTAGCCATTAAACATTTTCGTCACGCGTTGGAAGGTCATCAATTTGACATTTACACTAATCATCGTCCACTTACGTTCGCGCTACGTGATAAGCCGGACAAATATTCCCCTCGTGAATCAAGACATTTGGACTTCATTTCCCAGTTATCCAGCGATATATTGCATACATCCTGTTAACTGAACACTGCTGCAGACGCATTATCCCGTCTGCCGATCAGCGCTATCTCTTCGTAAGAAGATATTGACCTCCATCAAATGGCTCTGGATCAGCCATCTTTAGAGGATCTAGATCTTTCATCTCCACAGTTAGTCAATTGCAAATCCCAGTACATGCCTATCCTTACAGCTGATGAGCAAATTTCCTAAAAATCCACCTCGCTACCTCGTTCCTGACAATCATCGAAGAACTGTTTTTTCGTCTTTACACGGATTGGCTCACAACGGTGTCTCTGCTTCGGTGAAACTCATTTCATCCCAATACTTCTGACCTAACACGACACGCAAAATTACTGCCTTAACCCGTTCTTGTCAACACTATCAGAAATCGAAGATACACAGATATGTACGAGCCCCTCTTGGACGTTTCAGTACGATAGATGTTAGATTCAAACTCATACACATTGATTTGGTTGGACCCAGGTCGGTCAGCCAAGGCCATTCTTACTTACAGACCTGTATTGATCGTTTGTCACAGTGGCCTAAAGTCATCACAATTAGCGATGTATCTGCTGAAATTGTAGCGCGTGCCTTTATGGCGGGCTGGATTTCGCGTTATGGTGTCCTAGCAACAACTACAACTGATCGTGGCCGACAGTTTGAATCAAGCTTATTTTATATGCTAGCCAACATATTTGCGACGAAATGATTGAGCGCTTTCATCGGCAATTAAAAGCCTCATTGCGTGCAGACCCTGATCCACAGCAAAATTTAGCGAACAAAACACGTGATTTTTTCTAGCCGACGGACGAAACTATTTAAAGTTATGAGAGCAAGCGAGATGGAAAACAAGTTAGATAACCACCTCAGATTTACCCCGCCGTCTGAAATGAATTCGGAAAGAAATCTTTCACACAAAGGTGAACGGTAGGTGTCTTTTTAATTTTGTCTATGTAATCACAAATGATAATAGTAATTTATAGATGAAAAATTAAATAACTGACGTCATTCTATGATTTTCTATAAATATTTTAGTAATATGTCTAGATAAATGGCGGGTGGGAGCACTGGCGAAACCTATATATATATATACATATATATATATATATATATATATATATATATATATATATATATATATATATATATATATATATATATATATATAATAGAGAATGGTAGTTTGCTTGAAACATTGCTGTGAATAGTAGTAGTATGTTTTTAAAGGCAATGCAAATCCCGGGTAGGATGTAAGCTGGAAGGAACAAACATAATAAATCGAAATGGGACTTATTATTTATTTTTTATTAAACTCTTACATAACAGCAAGTGTGGTGTTAGCTGTTTGTGTGTTGTCCGGATGATTATTAAAAATCATTTATTTAATATTTCGGGAAAAAGAAACTTCCCTTTGTCAAAAATAATAGACACCAGAGGAAAACTCCGTCTGTGCAGAGAATTATTCATTTATTCTAAAAACTTGAGATTATTCGGCGAATACGCTGTCCCCCCCCCCAAAAAAAAAAATGCCTATACTTTTGACAAAAGCGTGTTCGCGAAAGATCTCAAGCTTTTAGAATAAACGAATAATTTATTTTAAAAACAAAAAATTACGTTGTGCTGGTTTTTCAAAATATTTTTTATTATTACATTCTATCAACGTTTCTAATGTGGACATCTTTATTGTATTCAACAATACGTATACCACGTGACACACACACACCAGTCATTTAAACACCAACCGCTGCGACAATGCCCCAATCAAGAGGGATTAAAAAGAAAAGTAAATGAAAAAAAGAGAAAAATGCCTAAACTTTTGACAAAAGCGTATTCGCCGAAAGATCTCAAGTTTTTGTAATAAATGAATAATTTATTTTAAAAACAAAAAATTACGTCGTTCTCGTTCTTCAAAATATTCTTATTATTACTTTTTATCAACGTTTCTAGTGTGGACTTCTTTATTATATATATATATATATATATATATATATATATATATATATATATATATATATATATATATATATAAAGTTGAGACGTTTTTACCCATGCAGCTTTAAGAAGAGAGTAAGAAAATAACCTCATGCATCACAGGCTACTAAACCCACCACTATATAAAGCTTATTTACTCGCGCGTCTTATAATAAATTTATGATTACTTTCTCCATCTAAGATTAAATATTACTTTTCCCCATAACATAATCCATAGGGGTGGTAGCAAATATTTTCCCTCTTTTATTTTACTACTAACACTCTGCCCATCTACACCGGGAATTAACAAAGAACGGATACTTTTTAAAAACGTAACCCTTATTATTTTCTAATCACCTTGCATTACTTTAATCCATAATACAATACATTATGCACAAATTCAATAGACGCTCACTGATATTCCGCTGATTTTCGAGAATATCGGATTACGTTTTTTATAACTATTATGTATAGACTTATTCTCACTTCTACAGAATACATTTAACGAACATAATTACTTATAGTTGTCCATGATTCAAAATGGCGGCTGCAATCTCTTCGGCGATTCGACTTTAGACATTTCCCTTATCAGTTTCGTTTGCTTAAGGTATAATTTCATTTTTTACTTAAACACTTAGATAATTTCAAATATAATTTAAGGCTTAAAAATCTTTTTTTCCGAATACTTACCGAGTAAAACGACATCAGTGTTCATTTCGACACCATTCCATTGTTGATACCAATTCCATAGAAGCACGTAATATTAGTTTCTTAACGAACCTTACACTACTTTAACTAACAGATAACACAAGTTCATTATTTCACTTTTGCGCATCCATACCAATCCTAACATTAATCCAACATTTGCATTTTCCTTTACACGTTAAGTATTCTTTTTTTTTGTGGGGGGGGGAGTTTTTTTACGTATGACGTTTTCTTTTCTTTACATTTCCATATTAAAACCTTCTATTCTCTCTCTTTCTCTCTCTCTCTCTCTCTCTTTCTCTCTCTCTCTCTATATATATATATACGTATATATATACGTTTCGTTGGCAACAATTTATAAAAAAAGTTGTTTACATTATCGCAGCCAATAAACATTACAAATATACGCACGTACATTTCTTTCTGCTCACATACGATTTAAATTAGCATTTGTCGATTTTTTAAAGTATATTTTTATAATGACGAATAACTTTCTTTTACTAAACTGACGACAGTTAAAAGGAAAGCAGACCGACGTCGCTAAAAATGCTACTTATAATGCAACCTATTTGCGGGTTCTCTAATAATAGATATTTTACACGTGGTTCATGCAAAATAATTATTGTTTCGTCTTTTTACACTCATTCTGGCTTCAAACAGTATTTACTGACCGACACCTCAAATTTGTTTTGCATTCCTAGTTCCTTACGAAATTGGGATTTACGTGACTAAAATAGTAATTATTCAACACCTTAATTTGCGCAATTGAAATCAAAATTATTTCATTTTTGTTCATTTTTTATTACACAATATATATTTATTTTAAGTGCCTAAACAAAAATGTATATTCGTTACACATGACCTACTTTCGGTAACATTTGACTACCTACGAGGACAGATTTAGACACAACGTACATAAAAAAACATTTCCGCATTCTATAAGGATTTGCTTTCAATGACTGACGAGAGAATAGCTAACAGCCCGACCCGAAACAAGTAACATTTCCCATAATCGTTCAGTGGAGGAGATATCCTTCTGCACTGTGCCAATTTCTATTATTGTTCAACCGAGAAGTAATCCTTTTCGTGGGTAAATATTGTCCGATGTGACCTATTTGCGTTATCTCGGATGTAGACAAATTTAAATCCATTGTTATATTTTTCCAGCTAGCATATATATATATATATATATATATATATATATATATATATATATATACTTCTTTGTAATATAGTAAGAAAAAATCCCAGCAGAGTGCTCGATTAATTAAGAATTAAAGTTAAAAATTAAAAATTAAGAGCGTAATATTTATTTATTTTGGTACAGAAAAATTAGTACAACATTTGTACCGTCGGTTTAAAGCACGGAAGGACTTTGCCATCCGGCTTTCTTCAGCTTCTGTTGATGACAACAAAAGCTGAAGACAGCCGGATGGCTAAGTCCTTCCGTGCTTGAACCCGACGGTAAGAATGTTGTACTAATTTTTCTGTACCAATATATATATATATATATATATATATATATATATATATATATATATATATATATATATATATATATATATATATATATATATATATATATATATATATATATATATATAAGGGTTCACTTTCTGGATTTAACTCTATTAGATACAATTAAACAGTACTAATAAATACAGTATTAACCTTTCTCATTCACAGTTGGTCGGTTGGGCGCATGGATATAGAATTTTGCACGTAATTACGAACCGGATTATTTAGAAAGCCATTCTTAACATGGAGTGAGGGGGGGCTTTGTTAACTATTCTGTACTTTCACCTAACAATTTAATAAACAAAAGATATCGTAAAAATTTAATTTAACTTGAAAATCTTATCTAAAAAATAGCCTGGTTCGTAAACTGCACAAGTACCAAAAAAATAATATGAAAAAATGTTCTCCACTGGGGAGGTGGGTAGCCTCGTATTTACAAGTATATCCTGTAAAAACGGTTCAAAAATCTATTTTCAATCGATATTTATTCGATAATTGCCGAATTTTCCTACTTGGCCAAAAGTGACGAATTTTCCGTTTACGAATTTTCCTTTTACGAATTTTCCGTTGCCGAATTTTCCTGTGACATGTTTTCCGGGCACCATATATATATATATATATATATATATATATATATATATATATATATATATATATATATATATATATATATATTTATGTATATTTATATATATATATATATATATATTTATATTTATATATATATTTATATATATATATTTATATATATTTATATATATATTTATATATATTTATATGTATATATTTATATATATATATATATTTATATATATTTATATATATATATATTTATATATATATTTATATATATATATTTATGTATATATTTATATATATATATTTATATATATATTTATATATATTTATATATATATTTATATATATATTTATATATATATATATATTTATATATATCTATATATATTTGTATATATATGTACATATATATTTATATATATTTTTATATATATGTATATATATATATATATTTATATATATACACATATATTTATATATATACATATATATTTACATACATATATATACATACATATATATTTATATATATATATATATATATATATATATATATATATATATATATATATATATGTATATATATATATGTATGTATATGAAGTGACTAAATTATCCACGCCACAACGTTTGAAAAAAATAGAAAGAAGTAACAGTGATAAATAATGCTAGTCGAAGTAATAAAGCCTGTTATCAGTCGGTGTAATTATTAATTATTCCATTGTGTACCTTTAGGGCTTGAACCCTGGCAGTGTTTGAACGCTTTTAAATCCCTGAACAATTTATTCCATCTTTATTTTAAGGTTCCGGTCAGTCAGCGCCGGAGTGTCTGGATGCTTATCGGCTTTGCCAACCTTGACGACTCCCTTTATGACCACAAATACATCTTAAAATCATAAAATCCTAACTGGTGGGCGGAGTGCTGGCATGGCGCGACTTCAGACTTCAATAGACACGAATATAAACCAAACAGACGTAATTAAATAAGAAACCGAACAGAAAGTTTTAATATATATTTATATATATATTTATGTGTGTGTTTGTGTGTGTAAAGTAAATAAACAAATGAACAATGTAAGGAAGAAAAAACAAATGAGTCGAGCAAAAAAAAAACGAAATTTTTAGAATGTAGCTGGCGACATATTTTTTCATCTAATGTGAGAAACAAACGACATCTTTTTCCCCTCTCTCACACATTCGATTTCTCTCTCTCTCTCTCTCTCTCTCTCTCTCTCTCTCTCTCTCTCTCTCTCTTTATATATATATAGAGAGAAATATAGGGATATATATATATATATATTTCTCTATTTTTCCTGTCTCTTCGTATCTTTCCCTCACGCACGCACCCTGCATAGTATACCTTATCCTCTTCGCTTTTCGTCATCTCTCACACTCACTGTTTTTCGTTTTCTGTCCAATTTGTCAAATTTACTATCAACCTCCCTCCTTTCTCCATTCTCCTTTCTGCATGTCTTTACGACCTTCCGCCCTTCCACCCTTCTACCTCTCTCTCATCATCTCATTCCTGATCTATCTCAATATTGTGTGAAATCTATTCCTTTTCAAATACACCCAACGCCCAGAAGTAACGGCAAAATAAAAGAGAAGAATTGCGAACGAAAAATGGCCTCTTTATTAATAGAAAAACGGAGTTTATTTTACATAAATATTCTCCGATGGGAAACACATTTAATTTGCACATAATTTCATATGCCGGCGCATGTAGAGCAATACTTTCACTAATTAACAATAAACATAATAAAAGGAAGGCATTTTTAGAGAACTGTTTTGACCTAACAAAACAGAAATGAACATAAAACCAAAAGGTCTCAACCTTAAAAACGAGTATAGAGACAGTGTCCGCTTCAAAATATAAAGCCAAATTCCTTTAGTTTTCACCTCAAAAAATTATCTATCATAAAACCGGGAAGAAGGCGATGTTTACTTAACAGTAGAAAGGTTTCCAAATATAAAGTCGAATATTACTTCTTTTTATCAAAAAAAAGGTCTCCATCTTCAAAACTGGAAGAGAGAAAATGTCCACTTAGCGGTATAAAGGCTTAAAAATGAAATGACTTATCTTCTTCTTACTATAAAAAACGTCTCTATCTAAAAAACGGCGAGAGAAGCAATGTCAAAATGTAAAGTCAAATTCAATTTTCCCCATCCCCAACAGGTCCCAATCTCTAAAACGGGGGGAGGGACAATGCTTACTTGACAATATAAAGTCTTCAAAATATAAAGCCAAAGTTCTGTTCTTTCCATCCAAAAAAGTCTCTATCGTGAAAACAGGAAGAGAGACAAAGAGAGAAAGATATATATATATATATATATATATATATATATATATATATATATATATATATATATATATATAGATAGAGAGAGAGAGAGAGAGAGAGAGAGAGAGAGAGAAAGAGAAAGAGAAAGAGTGGGAGACGATGTTCACTTGACAGCATAAAGTCTACTAAATATAACGTCAAAGTTTTCTTTTTTCCGCTAAAAAAGGCGCCCCATCCTAAAAAGGGGAGAAAGACAACGTCCACTGGACAGTATCAATACTGCAAAATATCAACCCAAAGTTCTTTTATTAAAATCCCCTAAATGTCTCGATATTTAAAACGGAGAGAGACGCAATTTCCACCTGACAGTATAAAGGCTTCAAAATATAAAGCCAAAATTCTATTTTTCCCATCTGAATTAGGTTTTGCTCTTTTAAACGGAGTGAGTGGTAATATCTACTGGACAGTATAAAGGCTTCAAAATATAAAGCAAAAGTCTACTTTTTCCCATCTAAAATAGTCTCGATCTACCTGCTTATTTTTGTTGTGTTTTAAAATGCTTTTAAGCGTTTTATTTTTTCTTTAAATTAAAAAGTTCGATCAAATATATTACGTTATACTGAAAAACAAAGATGGCTGACAGTCGTTCGCCGACCGTGTACGAAGTCTAATGATTTTTTGGCAGTTTATCCCTTCAATTAGGTAGAAAAACCTTTTTATAGCGTTTGGGACAGCTATTTGTTTACTATTCGTATGTTTCTTCATCCCAAAAGACGAAAAAGAAACTTCGTGGATATCCGCATACGCCATCTTGAAAATGGAACAGTAACGCGATAGGATTTGGACGAAATATTAAAATGCAATAAAAACGCTTTAAAAAAAACTATAAAACACACAAACATAGATAGAAAAGCAACTTTATTGTCTTTGGTAATAGTTATTTGTTGATTATTTGTTTCATTTTATCACCCATTTTTTCTGTTGGTTATTCTTGACAATCGCCCCGAGTTTTCGTTTAATCGTTTTATTATAGGGAATTCATTTTTATACTTATACAAAATCAAATCTCACTATTAAAATATATCAAATAACACGATGACAATCACCTTTTTGTTGTTTTTCTTCAAATTACCAAAATGTTAAAAGAACACAGTTTTTTTTTGTTTTTCTGTAGATAATTCTAAAGCTAGATTAATTGGATTAATTGCTGCCAGGAGGGCGGATAGTTTCGACTATGATATATATATATATATATATATATATATATATATATATATATATATATATATATATATATATATATATATATATATATATATACGTTCTTCTTATATACGTTTGTGCACGCATAAATGAATTTATAAATTAGAAAATCTGTATACAAAACTTGATTTATAAATTAATTTATATATATATATATATATATATATATATATATATATATATATATATATGTACACGTTCTTTACTATGTCCGTTTTATATTTATATTTTTCCATATTTCTCATTCTTTGTCGTTTTCTTTCTTATGGCTTTTTGTCTTTTCTATTTTGCCCCTCTCACCGTTTCTTCGATAAATTCTCTCTATATATCACTGTGTTTCTCTGTCTCTCTGTCTCTGTCTCTGTCTCTGTCTCTGTCTCTCTCTCTCTCTCTCTCTCTCTCTTTCTCTCTCTCTCTTTCTCTCTTTCTCTCTATCTCTGGTCCTCTTTCTCTGTATTTTTGACTTTTACTTCCCACATCACTGCCTATCTTCGCCATTTCTCTTTCTCTACTTCACCCCCTACTACAATTTAACGGTTGAATTCTCGTGCTCCGCCCCGCAAACAACTCTATACCTTTGTGCCTCCACCCCTTTCCACTGGCCACCAACCAGACATTTGTTCTTCTTCGAAATAAAAAAGGAAGACTTCACCCCAACCTGAACTCCCGCCGCACACACAAAACGAGATAAATAAGCATAAGCGTTGTTTAAGCTCCAGTAAGCCTACCTTTTGATATGTGAATATTGCGCCGATACAGATGAGGAACAACACAAGAGACGTACAGGCTCCACTGCAAACATCCGTCATAATTTCATTCTTGTTCGCTTTATTTTATTTAGTTATTCTTTATTGACTACGTTTGTCCCACTAGACCAACATATGGTTGTACGTTCGAAGTAACCATTTCAGAGACCAGACACACTTTAGATCTTTATACCGCTCTTAATCGCAACTTTTACCACTATAACAATGTGCTTCTCGGAGGGGGGCAGAAAAAGAATATCTATCTATCTATCTATCTATCTATCTATCTATCTATCTATCTATCTATCTATCTATCTATCTAATAATACGCTAAAACTATTTCACGTCCGTACGTACGTTTCATCTTCCACCTTTTTTCAAAGATGGGATCGCCTGATCGCCAAAGATGTAATGCAAAATAAGTCATTTTTACAATTTCATCTGAGTTCGCTATTGTATCGATCGTGAAACTCGCTCTGTCCAAAGACGGTACAATAATATCGTAGGGTCTGCGTTCGCACCGGATGCCCATAGAATGAAACACAGACATACTTAATCTTTATACCGCTTTTAATTGCAGCTTTTACCACTATAACGATGTACTTCTTCAGAGAGGGGCCAGAAAAAGAAATCTATCTATCTATCTATCTATCTATCTATCTATCTATCTATCTATCTATCTATCTATCTATCTATTGCGGAAGATCATAACAACATAGGGACCGTCAGTTTAAAATACAACAAAATCGGAATAGCCGGTGACCCTCATTTGTGGACTTTCCTCAACCCCCGCTTTATCTCATAATACACGAAAGCAATTTCATGTTCGTACAAACGTTATCATCTTCCACACCTTTTTTCAAAGATGGGATCGCCCGATCGCCAGAGATGCAAAGAAAAATTCTATCTATCTATATATCTCTTTTTTTATATACTTCAATTCACTCTAAACAAGGCTCAATGAGAAGTGTTTTCTGACGTACCTATCTTATGTGCACAATGCCCGACTCTTCAATATCTTTCGAATCTTGTTTGACACTTATAAATCTCTGGCAGTCTTCGGCTAATTTCTATAATGTTAACTTTGGTTGACTTTCTAACTTGTTCAGAACCTTACGTCTGATTTCTGCGTCTTTTCCTAATACCAGTCCATGCACGAAAATTAAACATTTAAAGTTATCCGCGTTAAGTTCAGCAAATTTGCAATCGTCAGTATTTATTAACGATTGATGCGAACATTGCATAGTCTTCGTCATTTTAAAAACTAAATTCAAACACTTCTACCGTCTGTGGAACAGAGAAATCTTAGGGCTAAATAATTTTGTTAAAAGTTTAACCACTTCAGAAAAAGTCAATTCGCTTGTTTTTCGGGGTAAAATAAAGTTCACAAATTTAATATGTTCGAGGGTCTCTAATTTTCGAAGTAGTAGGCGAACTTTTCTAGAGTCTGCCCAGTTTTCACAATCTATTTTGTATTGATCCCCATACCTTCTGAAATATGAAGCAACGGTTTTGTTTTCGTCTGGGGAATTAGTAAAATTGTCAATTGCACTCCAAATTGCATTCTGAGAAAAAGCATATTCGTTCTCGGTATTTTGACCTCTATGCGATATTGCTTGCATTAATACTTTTAATCTTTTGATCGTTTTTTCTTTTTTGTTCCGGTAGGTTTTCGTCGGCTTTTTGTTGTTGTTCCATTAGAAGTTTTTTTTATTGTTATCTTTTGTCACTTTTTAGTTGTATTTCTTCATTTTTTGTTGTCTTTCTTCAGGTTTTTATAGCCTTTCATCGGCTTCATTTTGTTCCAGTAGTCTTACTTCGGATTCTTTTTTGTTTTAGTTTCTGTTCCATTTGATACTTCATAGGTTCTGTAATAACGGTTTAAAATCTTCCATGTTTAAAATGTGTCTGTATAGAATACAACTTTTAGAAGTTCTTTCTTTTATATTACACGGCTAACGTAATATTGGTTGTAAAAGAGAAAGATAGTATAAAACTCTTTTGTTCTCGATCAAAAAATTACTTTTTTTTCTTGTTTTTAGTACGCTTTTCACGTAACCATAGAATTTGCGGTCAGACATTTAGTCAACAGAAAAAATATGGCATTAATTTTTTTCTTTTGGCAGCAGGTCCTTTCTCTCACGAAGAGAAAAATATCATGTATTCTCTTGTTAAAAATCAACACAGTGCCGGAATAGCAATAAAAATCACTGACCTTTCTTCTTTGAGAGAAACTAAGTTGGTCTTTTACGTGTTTTCTTCTACTTTGGTCAGCCGGTAAAGTCAGTTTTTAGAACTAGAATATTATCGGACGAATTGGCCTTGATTTATCCATGTTGTTCCACTTTAAAGTTCTAAAGAAAATACTTAATATACTTCGTCGCCAGTTGTGGCGTCAATTTTCAGGTTCACAAGAATTTTTTACTGTACCTCGTCTCCAGTTATTCTTGGGTCCTTTTTAAGGTTCCCAAGAAAAAACCCTTACTGTAACTCGTCGCCAGTTGTTGTGAGGGTTTAAGTTCGAAATCCCACGTCGCCAGTTGTTGTGGGGTCCTTTTTAAGGTTCTCAAAAATCTCTTACTGTACCTTGTCGCTAGTTGTTGTGACCCTGTAAAGGGTCCGGAAGAAAGACAAAAGTCGGAGTTTAGAGAAAACAAGTATATTGAACAAGTATAATACAACAAAGAACAAGAGTGGTTGTACGTCAGTCTTGACTGCCGGGATAGACTCGAGTGGTTCCAGGTATTTAATTCCCTCCCACCGCAGGAATATGTGACACAAGGTCGAAAAGTGGGGGAAGAGTCAAGCTATCGCCCCTAAAGAAAGAGCACTCTGGCCTAGCAAAAATAGCCTGGGCAACCCCGTCGGCATTCCCCGGTCAGGACGCAACAGGCAGCAAGCAATAAACTCACTCCTCCCCAAAGAGGGAAGGCAAGGCCTGAGAGGGTGTACCTCCTAGGAAAACCCAGGATAGTATACCTCAGCCCGGCAGATAAAATGCCCCTGAAATGGCCCAGTTCCTGCCGGACTGATTGTCGAGAACGAATCCTCGACTGGTAATACCATACCCCATCCCGACGTTCTCAATCAACCGAAGTTAATGAGAGACTGATCGGGCTGGGGTTGGTCATACACTGAAGACCAGGTACTCCCAATATTTATGGTGACTGGAAGAGTCCAAGTAGTCCGTTATAAGTAAGGTACCATAACACTAAGATATATTTCTCGAATAATATTTTTACTTGATTGAAATTGTGGAAATTTGCGAAACGAATGCTATGTAAATTTTAGCTGTGGACATATTCCAATCAGTATTAGTTTAGTGAAACAATAATACATATTAGACCTGAATTTTTTTTTCAAAGAAAAGGCAATCTTAGTTATTTGGATTATTACGACTACTTTTCTCATCTCGGATCTTATTCTAACAACGTACCGACCGATATCACCTTCGACCTTCTCCGAGGACGTCGACGGTAGTCGAAGATTCAGCAGTAGGATCAAAATGATGCCAACAAGAGCAGATGATGATGATAACGATGGTGATGACGATGATGATGATGATGATGATGATGATAGTGATAATGATGATGATGATGCATGGATCGATTGATAGCTGCTGTAGTTGCTATGACAATAGTGGTAATGATGACAGTCATTGTTGACGTGCTGTAGAAAGATGGTGAAGTTTGCTGCTGCTGGATGTCGTCGACGTAATGGTAAAATGGCACCATAATGTCAAGCAAAGGCTTGTAGAGAAGGTGCGGTCGACAGAGACGGAGGAGACGGTGTCTCATCAGGCGTCGAAGCTAGGGCGCAAATGGCCCCAGAATGAGCAGCTGAGTGAAAAGACGCACCTATTATATACTGTATTGCCGGATGGTACAACGCTTTGATGAGATCTGATTGGTTGGCTTGAGTGACGGCATGCTCAGAAAGAATTGTGTTGGTTTCTATCACACTGGTTAAGGTGTTCAAGGATTAACATCCGATTTTGTTAGGAGTTTCTAGCCGTAAACGGCGTCCAAGCATCAAACATTCGGTTTTGTTAAGAGTGCCGAGTCTAAAATTAAAAGACACTATACTCTCTTTTCGACGCGTCCAATTTTCATAGAGTCAAAGGATTTCAGAATACATTGTGCTGTTAGGTAATAATTACTATTACCGACATTTGGAAATCATTTCAAATTTTACCAAGGTATTTGACAATGTCCTACTTTTGTGATTTTGTTTTGTTTGTTTTTGGACTTTGTTGTAGATTACATGTAAATACATTGAACATGCCAGAAAGCAGAAGGGGTCAATAGAAACAAGAAAACTACTGTTTAATTTCCCAACGGAAGTTTCATTATTAGAGACTATACAATCTATCAAGGTTTGAATATTACATTAAAAAAAATCTTCATGAGAAAAAAAAAAAAAACAGGAAAAGAAGAAACAAGAAAAATAGTCTCACATTTGCATAATTTGCCGAACACACAACTTCAATTAGTTTTTTTACAAGCGGGAGACTGGGAACAGTTCAGAAAAACTCTAGAAGATTCAAATGAAAGGAAGGCTTGGCATTATATAACCGAAAGCAGATATATTAAAAACATCGACACCTAACGGAAAAGGTAACAGCATTGGGTAACAATCAGTCTCACATTTAGATAATTTACCGAACACACATCTTTAATTAGTTTCTTTGCAAGCAGGACACTGGGAAAAGTTCACCAAAAAAAACTCTAGAAGATAAATATAAAAGCACTGAACAAAACAACCGACATATTAAAAACATGGACACCTAACGGAAAAGTTAACAGCATTGGTTAACAATCAGTTCGAAGTGACAGCCTTCTGGATGTTCAAGGTTCAATCATTACTATAGCCGATAGTAACTAAGTATTATATAAAATGAACTCTTCTGTTCGACATGAAGATTATCAAGTCAGAAAAGATGAACCTGAAGAAGGTCAAAGGTTACATCGGCACATCGTTGTTAAAATAACAAGCAGGATGAGACTAGTAGTCCGAATACTCCAAATAATAAAAATGATCAATCCTCATCTAAAGAATTCCGAAACAAAAAAAAAAAATAGAAAAGAAATTCTATTTTCTTTTCTTCTCTTTTTTTTTATATAGAATTAGATTTAGACTTTAGCTGTTTGCTTTTGGTGATGTAATATCAAACATCCATGCATCGTAGTTCGTAGTGTAATTTCCTTTCCCCGTTGATTTAATTAAATGTAGGCTATAATGGATTTTGACTCAATAGACAAATATTAACACAGTAGAAATAACAGTAAGTGGAGATGGAATTCTCCAAGAAACATAACATGGAGATTGGGTATCTGCCTGTCTGAAGCAGAAACTATACGAGGGGCGTTCAATAAGTAATGCCCCTGACCCACTTCCAGTGGTCTGATCTATATTGAATTTTGCATGTGTAATGATTTATCTGTATTGGTTATGTTGCCAAAAAAACAGCTCTGAATTAATTGGGGTTTCTGATTTACAGGTGTTTGAACTGAGTCAGGTGTGAAATGGAGTCAGTTGAGTGTCGTGCAGTGATCCGGTTTTTGTATTTGAAAGGACGCACACCAAATGAGACTTTTGATGAAATGAAAGACACTTATGGTGATGATGCCCCATCATATGACCTTGTAAAAGGCTGGCATCGTGAATTCAAACACGGCCGGAAGTCTGTGGAAACAGCTCCCAGGACTGGTCGTTCCTCTTCTGCCATTGATGAAACATCTGTACGTCAAGTTGAGGCTGCCATTTTTGAAGATCGACGCATTTCTATTCGCCAAATAGCCCAAGAGGTCAAGATTAGTACAGGGTCTGCGGAAACTATCATTCATGACCATTTGCATATGCATAAGGGTTCTGCCAGATGGATTCCCTGGTTGCCCACACCTTTTCAGAAGCAATAACGCGTCGAGTGCTCGAGGATGAATTTGGAGATGTGCCAAAAGACTGATTACACAGGATGAAACTTGGGTCCATCACTATGATCCAGAGACCAAAGCCCAGTCAATGCAGTATAAGCACTTGAACTCACCACCCCAAAGAAGGCAAGGGTGTAGCCCTCCGCTGGCAAGGTCATGCTCACAGTCTTCTGGGACCAGGAGAGAGTAGTGATGACATATTTCCTGGCAAATGGTACCACAATTACGAGAGCGTATTACGCTTCACTTTTGATGAAATTAAGAGAAGCTATCAAAATCAAGAGGTGGGGCAAGATCAGCAAAGGTGTCCTCCTCCTGCAGGACAACACTCCGGTCCACAACTCGAATGTCGCCAGATTAGAAGCATGACTTTCATCTCTTTCCAGCCATGAAGTTGTTTTTGAAAGGAAAGCGTTTCCCAGATGACGCAGTCTTGATTTCTGAAGTTACGACGTGGTTGGAGGATCAACCTGGGGTGTTCTACAAAAACGGTGTCCAGAGCAGCATCAAGCGATGGGAGAAATGCATAACTCTGGGTGATTCCTATGTAGAGAAAGACTAATAACTGTGCCAAGTTTCATTAATCTGCTATGGGCCAGGAGCATTACTTATTGAACGCCTCTCGTACTATTACTTCTATTAATGTCTATTGTACTATCTTTTAATGCTTGATTTATTTTATTATACTATTTCAGATTAATGTATAAACTTTCAGTGATCACTTCAATGGAGGATAGTTCAGTATCTGTTTTTTGTCATCATACCATCTTCCCTAACATTACCTCTTCTTTTGGGAGGAGGTAGTGTAGTATATGTTCTGTTGCCAAGAAACAATCCTCATAGGCATTACACACCTCTTTTGAGAGAGGGGGTAGTGTAGTATCTGTGGTGTCGTCATGATACCATCGCCCCAGGTATTACCTCTTCCTTTAAGGGTAAAGCTATGTTCTGTTGTCATGAAACCACTATTCTAGACATTACACCATCCTTCCTATGTTTTATTGCCATACAATCATCCTCAGATGCATCGCATCCTCCTTTTTAAGGTAGGAGTAGTGTAGTATCTGTTCTGTGGTCATGATACCATCATCCCAGGCATTACCCCTCCTTTTAGGGTTGGATCTGTTCTGTTGTCATTAGGCCACTATCCTAGGCATTACTGACTCTTTCTTTTGGGTGTGGAGTAGTGTAGGATCTCTTCTGTGGATATGAGACCATGCTCTCAGGCATTAATCCCTCCTTTGGAGTGGTTTGTGTAGTATATCTTTGTTTATCATTATACCATCACCCTAGGCATTACCTCCTCATTTTGCGTTGTGATTCAAAGTTAAAGAAAAATACATTCTATTACATACTAAAATGGCGTCATATTTATTATATATGGCGGAATGTTCCTATTTAACTTTCCTCCCCACAAGGGCAAATTGAGATACAATGTCGTTCTTTTTAGGTGGAGAATATCCAGCCCCCCTTAATAGGGACACTGTGGATGGGACAAAAATAAAAATTGCTTCCATCAAACAAAAGGACAGAACAAATACTACACCTTGATCCCAGCCTAAAGGCCGGGGCGTCGTCGTCTGATAAAAGGGACAACTTCATCAAAGATACGTCGCCTTCATTTCTAAAAAGGAATTCTGAGACCTGCAAACGATATTCGCACTAATCCGCAATAGTTATCGGATAGATAATTTTTCCCAACTCTCTCATTGGGATGGAGATGTTTGGCATGGCTCAAGCGGATACAGCATTGCTAGTCTTTCTCTGCTCTATTGGCATTTTATTGCGATAACGCAAAGTAATTTGCCATGGTGATCGAAAAAAGCGTAGAGTACTGGACATCTGAGGAGATTTGTTGTCACTCGGACTCCAGAGATCACCATCTGTTTTTGCCAGTCAGCGATCACTGGTAATGACTTCTGTGAGAACTTCTAGAAACACTAATAGAATTAAGCCGCGGGGCTGACTGAAAATAGGGGCATTTCATATGTCTGACAGAGCGCATCGTTTTAGATCACATAAAAGTTTGTATTTTTTTGGATTATTCGGACTATTGTTCTCATCATGGATGTTATTTCTACAACGTTTCAGCCGATATAACTTCTGACCTTCTTTAGGAGCGTTTTGTCGAAATCAGGAATCTTTATTACACTTAGAACTGATTACTAATTAGCGTTGCGCCACGGGTCCATGCAGGCGCGTTAATTAAATAAAGGGTTCCGTTCAAAATTCCGTACATATTGCCGAGTTTGACATAAAGATTCCCCAGTTCGTCAAAACGATCCTAAAGAAGGTCGGAGATTACATCGGTCGAAACGTTGTGAGAATAACATTCAAGATGAGAACAAGTCCGAATGATCCAAATCATACAAATTGTAAATTCTCATCTAAAAAATGTCAAAACATAACATAGAAAGTTTTTCAAAGGATTGTAATGTCGTATTGGAATGTTCAAGAACTGCGCCTAGATTTTTTCCTAATCACTTTTAAACATAGAAGTCGGTTATGAAGCGTTTTACGCACGTTAGAACATGAGGTAGCGTATCGCTTGATCTCTCTCTCTCTCTCTCTCACTCACTTTCTCTCTCTCTTTCACTCGTTTTTCACTCACCGGGTTTCATTCATGTACTTGTTGTTTTAAGTGGCCTCAAATTCTGCATCCATCCCCATCCATGGACCAGATGGGTCGCTGCTGCCAAAGTACAACGAGAGTCACTTTCTTTCTGTTAGTAGATTTCACACACGCAGATGCAGACACACACGAATAAACAGTTTAATTTTGGTTTTCTTATGCTATAGCAACTCTGTTGGGGCTTATTTAATGCCGAAAC
>OY744519.1:89526895-89539395 GCA_963556195.1 Sepiola atlantica | reverse complement strand
TACACGATCACCTTGCTATTCTTAATTTCACTTGCCGTCGGTTTCCCATTTGAAGCAATTCACAAAACCTTTGTTTTTCAATTAGGTAAATGTGTTATAAAGAATCCATTATATTGTAACCTAAAACATAATTTCTGAGATTAATCGTTTTATTTCAAAGTCACTCCATATATGGAATAGTTTTCGTATCTGTCTTGTTCAATATACACACGTACGCACACACACAGACATACATATATGAAGTATGATCTAATGACAAAAGATACTGCACTATTTCTCCCCACAAAAAGAAGGAGCAAATGCACAGGAGGATTGTATTGTGACAACAGAACAGTTATTACACTATCCCTCTCATAGTAATCTCCATTATTAATAGAAATAATTGTATAGTTTCGGCTTCAAACAGACAGGTATCAAATCTCCATTAGTAATAGATTTGGTAAATATCCGTTGTGGTCTGCTTATTGATTACAATGAGAGCTGTATTAATATTACCACTTCGTCCAGTTTTGATGAATTACGTCCCTTTGATGAATGCGTATTGGCAGCGTTACGGTCATACTAACTTGGGTGGGGATTCAAGAGAAATTATTATGTAAATAATGATTAATATATAGGAAAAAAGTGTCGGCACGTTTGAAGCAGTCGACACACTCGGTGTTAAAAATGAAATTAAATATTAAAAGAAAAATGTTATTTGTAATATGTTTGTTATGTACTAACGAGTTACCGCTTATTTAGGCCCAAATGTCACTCGAGGATAAGAGCTAATAAGGTGGACGATGAGAAAAAACCGTGAGGATTAGTAACAATGTTAGAAACTGGGAGACATGAAGAAACAGGACACTTCAAAGATTCACGTACAAGCTATCCTTGCCTCGCGTGGATCTACTTGCACACACAGTAGCAGAACAAGGTAGCATAGACCCCACACAGTATTATATTGCCACTTTGCGCACATACACGCTCTATGTCTCACGCACTAACAGACATACACCTCTTAAGTATCCTTGTGTTTGTCTAATTACAATGAACATTTATAACAAAGAACACGATTGAATAAACGTTACAAAGAGCATTTTCTTCATTAAAACGAACTCTTATATTCCATGTAATCTTATAGCTTTTAAAATGTCTTATCTAAAAATGAATTGTTGGTTAATTAATAATGTTTTCTTTCGTTTTTATTTCACTGAATGTATTCCGGTTTTTTAGTCTTTTTCTTCGTTCCTTCACAAAACGTCATACATGTAGAGTGAACACTTCCTCATTGGTGACCCTAAGATTTCTCTTCCAATATATCAATATATTTCCTTCGCCATTTCATATCATTTCCATTTTTATTTACCATGCATGTATTAGATTTAACAACTTCGGGACCATAAACTAATGACATATTTTAAAATATATATTAAAAAAACCCATTGCAATTATAGGTTAAATGTGTTTTTTTCTTATTATTTAGCTCCACGAAAAGATATCAGATAAAAATAAATTACAATGTTTTCGCCATTTTCAGCAACAACCTTAATGTTCGGGAGAATAACAAATAGATTGATTTTCAGATATTAGTAAACGATTCGCGCAAAATGGAGAAATTGCATAAAGTGGTGTGTTCAAACAATACGAACATAAATTGGCACAAAAAGTAGAAATAAAAAATAGAATTTTACCGATTAAATAAATTATTACGAAATTTGATAAAAAAATATAGTGAAATCTCTATCAAAATCAACGTCAATTTTTTCATGTAGACACGATCGCTAATTGTAAACGTTATAAAATATAAACAGATTTCATAGGCGATATTTTACTTCATTTTTTCAGTTTTTAATTACTAAATTTGTCAACACTATATTGGTAAAAATATCTCAACCGTGCAAATTTTTCAATCAAACCTATTATTTAATTAATTGATTTGAAACATATATAAATCTCAGATTCGTATCTCATGAGTACTGAATATAATTTTAAAATTTAAAAAAATGGCGGGATTAAATCATATTAAAAGAATTTTAAAATTATCTTTATGTGAATTTTTTTTTCATCCTGTTTTTCAAAAGTACTTAAATATCATTAAAAGTAAAGAAATAACTAATCATTGACAAAAATTAAAAATAAAGAGGTGTCTTCAAATCTTCTCTTAAAATTGACGCCGACTGACGGACATTTTGGATTACGTTTTTTTTCTTGTACTAAATTAGCACTTTTATTCTGTAGTGATTAAAAAAATGCTATTCACGCCAAACAAGGCATATTTCACCTGAGACGTAAGGGGTTACTGTGAATTAGGGGCCAGATTTATAGGGCAACATAAGTGGGAGTTGTGCAGCGAGATGCTTGTTCACATTACATTTAAATGTTTGCGTGTTGTTACTTGTTACAGTCGGGGAAGCACGTAAGGGTGCCCGGAAAACTCGTCACAGGAAAACTTGGCAACGGAAAACCCGTCAATGGAAAATTCGTCAACGGAAAACTCGGCAATACCCCACTTCCCAGTGAAGAACATTTTTTTATATCATTTTTTTGGCACTTGTGCAGTTTACGAACCGGGCTATTTTTTAGATAAGATTTTCAAGTTAAATTAAATTTTTACGATATCTTTTTTTTATTAAATTGTTAGGTGAAAGTACAGAACAGTTAACAACCCCCCCTCACTCCATGTTAAGAATGGCTTTCTAAATAATGTTATTTCAACCCGGTTCGTAATTACGTTACGAAATTAAAGGTTTGGACCGGGTTATTTTTTACATAAAATTTTCAAGTTAAATTCAATTTTTACGATACCTTCTGTTTATTAAATTGTTACGTGAAAGTACAGAATATCCGGTTCGTAAACTGCACAAGTACCAAAAAAATAATATAAAAAATGTTCTTCACTGGGGAGAGGGGTAGGGGCTATTTACAAGTATATATCCTGTAAAAACGGTTCTAAAATCTATTTTCAATCGATATTTATTCAATAATTGCCGAATTTTCCTACTTGGCCAAAATTGCCGAGTTTTCCGTTGACGAATTTTCCATTGACGAATTTTCCGTTGCCGAGTTTTCCTGACGAGTTTTCCTAAATTCGCACGTAACAGAAAAAATATTCTAAAGTCAAGTGGTTCGGGGAACGAAGCTATTAAAATAGAAAGCTTTCCAGCACCTGGGAACTACTACTACTACTACTACTACTACTACTACTACGGGATTTTGCTGCTTATCGAATTGATCGGGGGTATTTACATTAAGGGGGCACAAGTGCAGCAAGTTCATCGGAGCACATTCCGTTGTAGTACTTGTAAAACAAGCAACTGGGTGCAACATTGCTTGGTAGACAGTTTGGAACTTATTACGCTTTCTAAGAGGAAGGGACTAGTGGTTGGTTCACCATCCCAAATAAAGCGAATGGTGGCTTTGTGAAGATATAGGATACTGGCAGGCATGATAAGCTTTCTAACTCGCTAGAGCGAGTTCGCCATCTTTGCAGCAGACTTGACAGTATGTTCTATGTGTTTGTTCTAATTAATGTTACCTGTGAATTTTAGAACTAGGAGTTTGAATTTTGAACTCTCGAGATGGGTGCTATCAGTCATGGCAATCGGTGGTAGTAAAGGAGATTTTTTATTTTTGTTATTGTTATTGTTGTTGCTGTTATTATTTCTGCTCACTACGAGTTACCGAAAACAACCAGTGGTGTTCTCTGGAGTCTGAGTGACAACAAGCCTCCTCAGATTTCCAGTATTCTCCACTTCTTTTTGATCACCACCGCAAATGACCTTGCAATATCGCAACAGCCGCCTACCATTAATTTCTCGCTAGTAACGACCATTGGTATCCCCTGGAATTTGGGTGGCAACAAGCCTCCCCAAAGTCCCAGCACTCTCCGCATTCTTCCAGTAGAGGTCTGGTTAGTGCTGTCCCTTCTCGGTCTTCCCATCCTCCTTGACCCTCTACAATATTTGCTTGGTGTCAGCGAAGGCCTGTGCCATCATTTTTATTGGGGGTTGCAGCTTATTATATTTCTTGCAGCTTCTGTTCCTTGGTTCGTTCGATGATGTAATTCCTGTGATTTTGTTTTCTTCCTATTGTAACTTCCATGTGATTGGTTACCATTCGTCGGTTATGCGGGTTGGTTTCCGCATTCGGGGATTTTCCTTAAGATTGCAGCTGTTCTGATCATTGCTGTCCTTTGTATGGTCTCGGTAATCCCCTTCGTTTCAATTTCTCCCAGTCTTTTCTCCAGATTTTTGTGGGACTGTTTCTAGTGCTCCTACGATTATTCGTATGATATTGATTGTATTCGTGCTCCATACCCCTTTCACTTCTCTGACAAGTTCCGTGTATTTGCTTCGTTTTTCCGTCTTCTTGATCTTCGTTCTGTTCTTTGCTGGAACGGCAAAGTCTACGATTTGCAGGTTTTTGCTTCTTGTCGATTATTATGACATCCGGTCTCCTTGCGTGTATAAGTTTATCTGTTTTTCATCCACATCCCAGAGGATTTTGTGTTTTTCGTTTTCGAGTACTGTCTCTGGTTTATGTTTGTACTATTTGTCTGCGTGTTTGAAATGCAATCGTTTGCACAGTTCCCAGTGTACTACTTTCCCCACACAGTGATGTCTTTACTTGTATTCTTTTGGGGCTAGTTTTATGCATTCACTTATATGATTTACTGTTTGTCTCCTTGTCCACACAGTCTGCATTTACTGTTTATTATTATTATTATTATTATTATTATTATTATTATTATTATTATTATTATTATTATTATTTACTCACTAGGAGTTATCACACTGGTCATCGTCAGTGATCGCCCACTGCCAACAACCTGTGGTATTCCCTGGAGTCTGAGTGACAACAAGTCTCCTCAGACTTCCAGTATGCTCCACCTCTTTTCGTTCATCACCGCTGATGACCTTGCGGTATCGCAACAGCCACCTACCACCGATTTCCCGGTGATAAGGGCCATTGGTCCCCTCTAGGGCCCGAGTGGCAACTAGCCCCCCCCCCCAAGGTCCCAAGTCTGTCCGCGCTCTTCCAGTGGAGGTCTGGTTTGCGCTTTCCCTCCTCGACCCTCTGTCCATAATTTTCGTGGCGTCAGCCTATGCTTGCGCCTCTCTCGTGCGGTTGTATTTTCCCCGGTTCTGTTGTCGTGTGCTTCCATGTGTTTGCTCCCATTCGTTGCTTATGTGGGTTGGTTTCCGCATTCGAGGACATTTCTCAGGATTGTAGCTGTTTTGATCATTACTGTCCTTTGTATGGTCTCAGTTATCCCTTTGATTCCTATTTCTCCTAGTCTTTTCTCCATGTTTTTGGGGACTGTTCCTAGTGCTCCTATGATAATTGGTGTTATACTGAATTTCTTCATGTTCCATATTCCTTTCAATTCTCTGGCAAGTTCAATATATTTGCTTCTTTTTTCCGTCTCTTTGATCTTCACTCTGTGGTCTGCTGGAACGGCAAAGTCCACGATTTTGCAGGATTTTTCTTTCTTGTTGATTATTATCATATCCGGTCTCCTTGCTGTTATGGGTTTGTCTGTTTGTACATTCATATCCCATATGATTTTGTGTTTTTCGTTTTCTAGTACAGTTTCTGGTTTGTGTTTGTACTGTTTTTTTGCATATTCGAAATTCAGTTGTTTGCACATTTCCCGGTGTACTACTTTCCCCACACTGTCATGTCTGTTCTTGTATTCCCTTTGTGCTAGCTTGCTGCATTCACTTATCATATGATTTATCGTTTCGTCTCTTTGTTCACGCAATCGGCATTTGCTGTTTTCCTGGGTTTTATCTATCTTTGCTTTAATAAAGTTTGTCCTAATCGCATTGTTCTGTGCGGCCGTCAGCAGAGATTCCGTTTCTCTGTTCAAGTGTCCTTTTCTTAGCCATGCCCAGCTGTTTTCATTAGCTTCATCGCTTGTGAGTCTTATAAAGCGTCCATGTAGTTGTTTTTCTTCCCACTTTTCCTTTCTTGTCTTTTTGTTTCTGGGTTCAGTGCTTCCGGAGTTGTTTGTTGGGCTGGTGTCTCTTGCTGTGGTGATCAGTTTTTCCGTGTTCTGGGTTACATATTTCTCCAGCTCTTTTTTGGCGTCTTCCACACAGTCTTCTATACTTACGAGTCCTCTACCTCCTTCATTTCTTTTCATGTAGAGTCTGTCCGTATCGTCTTTTGGGTGCAATGCATTGTGCATAGTCATTAGTTTTCTAGTCCTTTGGTCAAGGTGCCTGAGTTCTTCTTTGGTCCAGCCTATGAATGGTCCAGAGTATCTTATTAGTGATGCAGCCCATGTGTTTATCCCTTTTACTAGGTTTCTGCTATATAGTTTAGTTTCTAAGAGTTTCCTTGTTCTTCGTAGATATTCTTTTCCAATCTTCTCTTTCATTTCTGTATATTTGATTGTGTCTGCTTCCAGAACTCCCAGGTATTTATAACTATCTTGTTCTCCTAGCGCCCTCATCTCCTCTTGGTTGGGGAGTTCTATACCTTCTGTCGTCTCCAGTTTTCCTCTTTTGATCTCTAGCAGTGCACATTTGTCTATTCCAAACTCCATTTGGATATCCTGGCTGAATATCCTGGTTGTATTTATCAGCTTTTCCAGTTCTTTTTTGTTTTTTGCAAACAGTTTCAGGTCATCCATGTACATCAAGTGGTTTATTCTTTGTTCTGTATCCGTAAACCCGTATCCGGCATCACACTTTCTGAGTATGTAGTTGAGTGGCATCATGGCTATTATAAACAATAGTGGTGATAGAGAGTCTCCTTGAAAAATGCCTCTCTGTATTTTTATCTCAGACAGGCATCATCATCATCACCATCACCATCACCATCACCATCACCACCATCACCATCATCATCATCATCCTCCTCCTCCTCCTCCTCCTCCTCCTCCTCCTCCTATATGATTTCACGGTGCTTTTTACCTCAATCTGTATAATTAAATGTTAACAATAATATTCTTTTTGAAATAATAAATGTCAGGACCAATACTATGAAAAAATGCTCTTTCTTTCTTCCGTAAAAATAATTGTAATTGTCAGCTAAATATTCTATGAATAAATAAAACGAATATGTCTCTTCTTTCTTTCTTTATTTAAAATAGAAGCCATTTAATTATTTTTAAAACAATAAATAGTATCTTCTTTCTCACCGTAAAAATAATTGTCAGATAAATATTCTCCAAATCAACAAAACGAATGTCACTTTTTAAAATGTATTTCTTTAAAATAAAATTATACTGTTTTAGTAGACGGGGCGATATACATTTTATTTTGGAATAATTCATTTTAAAATGGGCAAAGTCGAATTTTTTTTTACCTTAGCGACATTGGATTAATCAGTAATCAAATCGGACGATCTCATTTTTTAAAAATAACAACGTACGAACAGGGAAAGCGTATTATTATATTTATATTTGACTGTATATCTCTCACGCTTCCTCAAAAATAAACGCGCGCGCACGCAGACTCAGACAAATGTGTAAGTGATTGAGACAGATGAAGATTGATGTGAAGAACTTCATAAAAAGACTTGAAATAAAAGACGGCGGCATTCGACATTCTCGAAGACAGACGTCTTCATTTAGTGTTTTATGAAAGAGGTTTTTAATTAACCATGTCCTTTGGGGGCGGTGAGGAGGGGGGCACTTTAGTAAGACGATAGTCGCAAAAAAGGGAGAAAAACGCAAATGACAAAATGTTTACTTAGATAAACAAACAAAAAACGGGCATTCTCGAGACGCGCCCATTCATTTTAAGATTAATCGTGACAGACCAACGAACATGCTTATTTAAACTTAAGTGTGACAGACTAACAAACATGCTAGTTCAAACCTAAGTGTGACAAATCAACGAAGATGCTAGTTCAAACCTAAGTATGACAGACCACAGAACATGCTTGTTAAAATCTAAATATGACAGACTGACGAACATGCTAATTCACACTTAAGTGTAACAGACCAACGAACATGCCAGTTTAAACCTAAGTGTGACAGACCAACGAACATGCTCGTTCAAATGTGAATGTGACAAACCAACGAACATTCAAGTTCACACCTATGTGTGGCATACGCATTAACATGCTAGTCAAACCTACATGTGACAGACAAACGAACATGCTAGTTCAAACCTATACGCATTTCAAACTTACGAAAATGCTATTCTTTTACTACTAGAGTCCCCACTTATCAAGGCCAAGAGCCACTCAAGAATAAGAATTAATGAGACGGGAATTATTGCCATCCAAAAGATAAAGAACACCATGGGAGTACTAACATTGATGAATAGTCTAAAGTGCGTTTGATTGCTTATGAGGCAGCCCGTAGCAAGTATTTGTTGATATTGGATGTGAAGATGAATAAGTAGTTATCAGGAGAGAAGCAGTCACACGGTAATGTGTTCCACAGATGGGATACCCTGTCTAAGAAGCTCTGTTCATGGAAATTCCGCTTGATGCTAGGCACATGGGGGAAGAAAGGACATGTTTTCCTCGTTGTGGTAGAGAGAGAGAGGGGGGAGGGAAAGAGAGAGAGAGGGAGTGAGAGAGAGGGAGGAGAGAGAAAGAGAGAAAGAGAGAGAGAGGGGGAGAGAAAGAGAGAGAGAAAGAGCGATAGAGAAAGAGAGAGAGAGAGGGGAGAGAGAAAGAGAGAGAAAGAGAGAGAGAAAGAGAGAGAGAGAAAAAGAGAGAGAGAAAGAGAGAGAAAGAGAGAGAGAAAGAGAGAGAGAGAAAAAGAGAGAGAGAAAGAGAGAGAGAGAGAGAGAGAGAGAGAAAGAGAGAGAAAGAGAGAGAGAGAGAGAGGGAGGGGGAGAGAGGGTTATTGCTGTAAATTTCTTACAAGAAAGGACCAAATTTAAACGTGACAGACTAATGAATATGCGATTTCAAATTTCAACGTGACAGACTGGCAAAACTGCTATTTAAAATTTAAACATGCCATACCGTCAAACATTTGATTATAAACTTAAGTGTGGCAGAAAAAAACTAAAATAATATTTCAAATTTTAGTGTGACAGACCAACAAAAATGTTGTTTCAAACTAAAGTTTCACACAGACAAACAGAACGAGAAAGGTGGGGAGCATTTATAATACGATGTACTCATTTAATCTCTTTTTGGTCACCGCTTATCAAGACGAAAACCCACTCGAAAATCAGGTCGATTCATAAATAATTTCTGTTTTATAACCTTTATTCAATTTATAATACCAACTGAATTTTAATTTTTTTAATCAATTGTATATTCGCCATTGTTTTAAATGACCTTTTCCCATTTACCAATTAATGTTTTAATGCCATCCAAATAAAATGAAACGGTTTTGATTCAGAAAGCTTTGGATGTGATATTTCAACTGTTTGTCTTTATTCGATTTTCTGCCTTGAAATGCATTCTGTAAATATTCAAGGAAGTCAAAATCAGTCGGAGTGAAGGCAAGGAAGTATGGTGGATGGGGTAGAACATACCAGCCAAGTTGAAACACTTTTTTCCTGTGTCAATTATTCAGCGTGTCGTCTTGCGTTGTCATGCATTGTCACATTTTTCTTAAACAAGTGTCGGCATTTTTTCTCATATTTTCGTCCAGACGCTACAATTGCTTAACATACAAATTTACATTTAGTGTTTGGTTGTGGCCTAACGACTCATGATGTATAATGCCACGAGTATCCCACCAAACGCACAGTAAAATCATTCTCCGATCGATCCTAGGTGTTGTGGTGAGTTGTGGAGATTTACCTTTATCAACCCATTGCCATTTACATTGCCATTTACATTGAATATTGTCATAGGAAACCCATTTTTCATCACCTGTTATCATATAATAAAGAAAGGGTTCATATCGCTCCCTGCAAAGATGACTTCTTGCGATCGAAAGACGATCTACCTTCTTTTTTTTCTCACTTAAGGAATAAGGAAACGAGACACTTAGTCTTTTCTAACTGGCAGTATATTGTGGGCTCTTCAGCTAATTCGTGAGTGGATCATTCTCCACTAAAGTGTTTAAAACATCTTCATCGATGTCCGATGAGCAGCCAGGCCTAAGATTATCTTCTAAGCTAAAATCTCCAGAACGATAGTTTGTAAACCAATTTCTTATTTGTTGATCTGTTATGACATCTTGGCCATATTTGCTGCATATCTTCCTCGCTGTCTCTGCAGCACCATTTTCTAGTTTAAACTCCCACAACATCACATGTTAAATATGCAGCTTCAATTCTTCCATATTAAGGGTTATAAATGTATATTTTCCTGCAAGGAAGCAGTCCCGCAGTAATGTGTTCATAGACGGGATGTCGTTGCGAAGACACTCTTTGTATAGAAATTCCGCCGGACGCTAAGCACATGGAGGAAAAAAAGAAAATATTTTGACAGTGTCATAGAAAATACGAGTTATTGTTGTGGTTGTTGTGATTGTCTTACGATGAGAAACCAGAGGATGGGGCTCAGTCAAGCAGCTTCCATGAAAATAAAGATAGAGTAGAGAGAGACTAGCAACGTCCCTTCTGTGAAAATAGTGCTGTACGGAACAGAAGAGAATACGACAACTATATTTCAGTGTCGATTTTATCTCTATCTAGGCAACGTAGAGGAAGGTTCTGAGCGGCGCCCCTCCCCTCCCCGATGTGGCAGCAGTACTCTATCTAAGAACGTATCTAACTCTTACTTACGTCATGTATTTATTTACGTCACAAACTTAGTGTCCGATTACGCTGATTCTGCTGCTTCAACTACTAATACTACTACTACTACTACTACTACTACTACTACTACTACTACTACTAATACTACTATACTACTACTACTACTTTAGTATTAACCCTTTTTTATTAGTTCATTAATTTATTTGCACACCGTTCATTACGTTTCTGCTACTAATACTACCCCGTCCCATTTTTCTCTCGTCCTACCACTCCCTCGTCTAAGTGTGCAAACAAACAACTGAACAAACACATGGTTTACTAGTGTTTTAATATTAGAAAGAGACAATATTGGATTGATACGTGTTAAATACCTCTCCCTAAGTAAAACATTTTGGACGAAGAAGTGATTTTTTACTTCCCTTATAAATGGAGAATAAATGTCAATTGTTGAGTTATTCAAGAGTTTTATTCAATTATTTTATATATATTCTTCCTATATTTCACAAATATCACTAGAGTATATACACAGAAAACACGTATAAACAAGGAAAAAGGTTTTAACGCACGTATCTTTTCCATTTCCCCTTACTCTTCGATATTCATTTTTATTGTTATTTTATGTCCTCATATAATCATTACGAAGGCTTATTTGTGCCACCCTTAATTATTATTGTTGTGGCATCCCGTGTGAGTTCCCATACCTCGTCGCCAATGGCTGTGGCCCTTTAAAGGGGCCGGAATGAAAACAGGAACTCGGGGTTTAAAGAAAATAAGTATATTGAAAAAAATATAATACAACAGAGAAACAAGAATTATGGTACGTCAGTCTTGACTTCCAGTATAGTCTGAGGTTGGTTAAGCTATATAATTCCTTCCCACCCCAGGAATACGTGACACAAGATCGGAAGGTGGGAGAGTATAACCAACGCCTCTAAAAGAAGGAGCACACTGGCCTATAAAAAATGTCAGGGCAGCCCCGTCGGCATTCGGCATTCCCCGGTCAGGGCGCCTTAGTCAGTAAGCAATAAACTTACTCCACCCCAAAAAGAGGAGGCAAGGCCTGAGAGGGTGATCCTTTTAGGACTACGCAGGACTCAAACTCTCAACCCACCATATAAAAGGCCATCAAAATAGCCCAGTGCTTGCCAGACCAACTGTCGAGAACGGATCCTCAACAGGTGTTACACAGTCCAAAGACTAGGATTTTTAAAAGTTTTTTTTACATAGTTCACTCCAAACAAGGCAGTCCGCCACTGTAGCCGTAAGGTGCTACTGATAAAAAAGGGAGCAGGTTGGGGGGGGGTCCACCTAAGTTGGGATCTGCGCAGCGAGATGTCAGTACTGTCGGGGAAACAGGGGGCAGTGGGGGAGTTCCAGAGGCAAGCAGCACGAGGAAAGAAGCTATTTGAGTAGAAAGCTCTCCGGTATCTGGGGACCTCCACAGTTAATGGATGGGATTTAGTTGATTGTGGAGTTGGTCTAGTGAATTTAGGTCGAGGGGGCACCAGAGTAGCCAATTCATCGGAGCATAATCCATTGAAGCATTTGTAAAACAAGCACAAGGATGCTACCTTGCGGCGATTGGACAGGGACTGGAACTTGGTTGACAGTAAGGGACATATTAGGTTGGCGACTCTTTTTTGGACCTTGTCAAGGAGGGAGAGACTAGTAGATGATGCACCAGCCCGGATGTGGCAACAATACTCCATGCATGGGCGTATGGTGGTTTTGTAGAGATACAGGATAATGTCAGGTGTGAGGAGTTTACTAGCACGGTAGAGAGACTCCACCTTCTTTGCGGCAGCCTTAGCAATGTCTTCAATGTATTTGTTCCAATTCATGTTACCTGTGAAGGTTAGGCCGAGGAGTTTGAATGCTGACCTC
>OY744519.1:89494395-89521895 GCA_963556195.1 Sepiola atlantica | reverse complement strand
TTACCGATCATAATGAATTTTCAAACATTGCTTCTATGCCTAACAATGAGTAAGTGAGGCTATATTTAGTTTAATTTAATTCCATGCAAAGGGGACAACGTCGGCCGAATCTCTCTTGTAAATAAATGCTTGATTACAAAAATTACTTGTCATATTTTTATGAAATTTGGAACATAGATAATAGACAATGTAAGGAGTCTAATGTGCTATGATTGGTTTACTTTTCAGAAGAACCAAAAGGGGACAAAACGCCTAATTCTTTGAAACGAAATGCACCTGTTTAGCCAAATACTAATGAAATTAGGTACATTGATAGTAGACATACACACGAATATATTGAGCTATGTTTGATTTAATTTTAAGGGGGTCACAAGGGCAGAACCTACTTTGAAAATAAACATAGGAATCTCCATAACGAAAAAAAAAAGATTCGAACAAATGCCTCTAAATACTTCAAGCCAGCACCGTCTTTAAACCCTCTTGACTACCAAAAGTCTTATAGTATCTCAGTACGCACATTATGAACGCAGTATTCTTTTGTTTTACCATATGTCTCTCATATTCAACCCAAAAGATGTACGAGGACTTGAATAGATTATGTATATATTGGATTTCTAAACACGATAGTACGTCCTTTAAATGGCCACGTTTATACTAAAAAATAAAGTTGGATTTAAAATGCATTATTCACCTTAATCACACACACATGTAAAACCAGCAATACGCAAATTACCTTGAAAAACGATTATTAGAAAACTTGAAACACTTAAAAAGGTATAATAAAGCAGACGAATTATATTATTTTTTACAACGTTTGCTTAAATTAAAGAATGCCGCCTAAATACACACAATTAGGCAGCCTTCTTTCATTTTGGCAAACATTGTAAAACATGATAGAATTCGTCTGCTTGATTACACCTTTTTTTTCAAGTTTTCTAATCTTTTTTTTTTGTCAAAACAATTTAAAAAATGAATGTTCTATAAGTATCGCTAGCACTTTCTATATTTCGTCGAATAATCTTCAGATGACAAAATCAAATAGACAAGAAGCTGGAAAAAGAAGGGAATTTCAAAAAACAGCCGAGAACGTCGTATGTGAATTCGTTAGACGCCAAAACAACAAACTGGTGTAGTTTGAGAAGAACGTTTACGATTTAAATTCCGAGACGCCAGAATTAGCGTAACAGGATAAATTGTATTTACGTTAAAAAATGTTTACATGGTGTTACTCGTTTCATACCTAATGTTATTTATTGAAGGTTGTTGGTTTTTAATAAGGATATCTTTGATTATTTTTAAATAAGTTTCAGAATGCAATATTTTCGTGTTGTTTACTAACATTTGTTTTAAATCAGAGAGGAGGCAATTATGTTTTCTTTAAATGCCGGTAAAATGAACAGCAGCTCCGTTTTACACCTCCAGTTAAATCGAGAAGTGGCTTTCTGGGAACTTCCACGACTTCACCAGTCTTAACATCCCCCCTCGCAACTCATCTGATTGCGAATCCATTGACTATTATGTGGGGGTGCGCTTGACAATGACACAAACCGTACAGCCTGCAATACCAAGTTCGAGCTGATTGCCAGGATCAAACTGGAGTTCTGGCGTCTCTCGAAACGAACCGTGAAGACCGCATGCTCTTGGTTCAGGTCCAAGTTGGAGGCTGTCGCGGGGGCTCAGCGTGACTTCTTTGCGTGCGATATATACGGAAAAGCATCTAAGAAATGAAAATTGAATTTTCAAAACACATCAATTAGTAGCTAAGATATGACGTATTTCTTTCCTTATCTTTCCTTATCAAAAAAAAAAAATTAACCCATTTAAATCGACTATTTTTTTTTTGTTAAGTGAAAGCAAAAAATACATCTTTCTTTTTCAGTACTAATGGGTGACCACTTATCAAGGCCAAAAGTCACTCGAGGATAAGTGTTAATAAGATGAATAAATTATTACCTAAATAACGAATAATGTTATGGGAGGATAAACAATGATGAATGGAATAAACAAAGTCTGTTTGCTTCTAGGGAAAGTTTATAACAAGTATTTATTGGCATTTGTTTTGTGGACGAACATGTAGTCATATGCAGCGAAGCAGTTCCGTAAAAATGTGTTCCACGAATGTATACTGTGTGTAAGTATAACAACTTTAAAATCGCATAGATAATCAACTACTCGGTTATATTTGTATCAGGGTAAATTTTTTTACCTTTCTATAACAAGATAAGTCGTACCTAAGGAAAACAATCGTCTCTTAAAAAGGCGTGGCATGATGGCGCCACTAAAGTGCAGTTTAGCAAGTTTTATCAAGTATATTTACTTGTTCGAAATTGTGCCATGAGTAAATCATTATTATTGTTTTTTATGTTGGGAATCATTGATTCAAAAGGTTGGAAACGAGAAGCCCAGCGGCCGGAGGACGGAGGAGAATTAGTCGGTCAGTTAGAGAATAAAGCTAACACACGTTCGTGACGCGCGTGTGAGGCGGAGGGGGAGACCCAAGCGGAGATCTCCTGTCGCCAATGTGGCGGGTATGTATATAAAGTATCTGGGTGCCGACAACATGTAAGTACAAGCCGGGTAGATCAACAGAGACTTATTGGCGCTCCTTTCTTCTATAGAGTGAATTGTGAATACGCACAGCCTGCCATATATATATATATATATATATATATATATATATATATATATATATATATATATATATATATATATATATTTGTGTGTGTATGTGAATAACACCCATAAAAGCTTAGGTAAAATTGATTCTCCGAACAGAAAAGTTTTGTACCACTTTTATGTTACCTTATGAAGATTAAAATCAAGATATAATGCTACTAAAACTTATGATTCTAGAAAAAAATATGTCTAAAATTTAAATGCTTAAGCTTAAGCGGTCTTAAGAAGAAAAATTAAAATTAAGGAATCTTGATTAATTTGTGTCTAATGACGCTGAATCAAATTTAATAATAATCTGAAATCTCTGAATTTTTCAAATGGGAGGTGGTTCCCATATTATGCCCCGCTTTTATGAGTGGGGTAATATAGGCACAACCTCTTATTTGAAAATTAAAATATTTCAAATTTGCATTGAGTTTTATCCATATTAATTGGTCACCAATTAAGTAATATTCCTTGAATTTTGATTTTTTTAAAGTCTTAAATGTTAACCATTTCATAAAATTAAAATTATTTAATAGATTTCGATCAAAATTGAAATAAGGATTTTGGAAATAAAGATTAGTATCATTATATATTTATTTTACTCTTCCTAAGGGGACATAAAAGTGGTGCAAAAGTGTGCTGTTCGCAGAATTAACTTTACACTACCTGAGATGGGTATTATATATTGCGTATAGATTTTCAGTATTTACTTAAACAGTGCTCAATACGTGAGTAGAGCTTAGTAGTAAAGTATGAAAAGAAATCTGATTGTTTAGTTATCAGACTCAACACGACGTGGATATATTAAAATAAACAGTAATAAAATACATGTGCACTTAGCCTTACGCTTCCATGCGTGGATGAAACGCAGACGCCTCTGTGTAGCTTAATGGACATACATTTATTAACATACTTTATCACCTTTACATTATATGTATTATTTTATCTATACATATAAAGTTGAGTTATTTGTTGCACTGACATTGGTATTGAACGTCCACTTTTCTATTTAAAAAGTAAAAACAACTTATATTGATATACTCAGTTATGTATATGCAGGCGACTTAAAAATGATTACTAATTTGTATATTCCTTAAAAAGACGAACTCTCATTAATTCACTATTCATTTAACTATTACGTATAGTTTTATTTATTCATATTTCTACATTGTGCATAATCGTGTAGCATTTAGGTGGCAAAATTCTGGAACGCACATGCGTATATATTTATGTATCTTAAACTAATGAACGAATCATTATGAATTTTTAAATATATATTCTCGGCAATACGGTGAGTAACATGGGTACATTCTTTTGTAAAACTTAACCACTTAGGGAATACTCCCATCCGAACTCGACCCCTAAAAAAACGTTTTAAATAAGTTAGATACAAAATATCTAACAGAGAAAAGAATTGCTCTACATCATAGTTTCAGTTATATTAAATAATACATATTTAAAAGGATCAATGTGTGAGCGTGAGCGTCAATAATATGTATGTTCTTGGTTAAATTATAAACTATTGGAATATGTATTCTACGCAGCAGCGTGAATAACGTTTTTGTATTGTTACCTCCTCCTATTTAGCGAACACATAACACACATGGCCAAAGAATTTTACAAAATAAGTATACCACACCCTAGGTAGAATTTCGAACAGTATGAAAGTTTCATACTCGACGATGCAAAAACTAGCCAATACAATACTATCCTCTAATAACTCAATGTTGAATAGACAAGAAATAAACAGAGGAACCAAATAAATCAATAGTCACGAAATAGATGCAACTGCCAGCATCCTGAAAACGGTTCTTTCAAAATATTATGCATGGTCTATATGAATTTAGGAAAACTCGTCACAGGAAAATTCGGCAACGGAAAATTCGGCAACGGACAATTCGTCACTTTTGGCCAAGTAGGAAAATTCGGCAATTATCGAATAAATATCGATTGAAAATAGATTTTAGAACCGTTTTTGCAGGAGATATACTTCTAAATACGAGGCTACCCACCCCCCAGTTGAGAACATTTTTTTATATTATTTTTTTGGTACTTGTGCAGTTTACGAACCGGGCTATTTTTTAGATAAGATTTTCAAGTTAAATTAAATTTTTACGATATCTTTTGTTTATTAAATTGTTACGTGAAAGTACAGAATAGTTAACAAAGCACCCCCTCATTCTCCCCATGTAAAAAATCGTTGTCTAAATAATATTATTATTTCAAGCCTGGTTCGTAATTAAGTTACGAGATGAAATCCATCATAATTCATTTAGATTTCTTCGTAAACAAGTCAGCCATTTTAATTGACAAAACATCAATTACTTCGTGTGTGTGCAAAACTTGAAAGGAATTTATAAACTATCGAGTAAAACGTCATTTAAACTGGCTTTAAATTCTTAGAAAATTTCCATGTATTTAAAAAAGCAAAATTGTTTTCTAACTGTAATTCAGTGTTTTTTTTTTCATCTTGCCTAAAACTTGTTTTAACTAACAACTTTATTTAATACTTAAAAAAAAGAAATTCTTCCTTCAGACAACGATTTTTTACATGGGTAGAATGGGGGGGTGCTTTGTTAACTATTCTGTACTTTCACGTTGTAAAGAATAACCCGGTCCAAACCTTTAATTTCGTAACGTAATTACGAACCGGATTATTTAGAAAGCCATTCTTAACATGGAGTGGGGGGGGGGGGCTTTGTTAACTATTCTGTACTCTCACCTAACAATTTAATAAACAAAAGATATCGTAAAAATTTAATTTAATTTGAAAATCTCATCTAAAAAATAGCCCGGTTCGTAAACTGCACAAGTACCAAAAAATAATATAAAAACATGTTCTCCACTGGCGAGGGGGGTAGCCCCGTAATTACAAGTATATCTCCTGTAAAAACGGTTCTAAAATCTATTTTCAATCGATATTTATTCGATAATTGCCGAATTTTCCTACTTGGTCAAAAGTGACGAATTTTCCTACTTGGCCAAAAGTGACGAATTTTCCGTTGCCGAATTTTCCGTTGACGAATTTTCCGTTGGCGAATTTTCCTGTGACGAGTTTTCCGGGCACCGGTCTATATACCAATGTAAAGTAATTGAACGTAGTATATTATCCGTATATGTTTAAGAAACAGTTGGTCCTTTTAAAATAAGGTATAACAACCACGTTGCATCCCCACGGAGAAGAAGAGTGAAAGGAACTATAAACAAAACGACATCTTTAACTAAGTTCATCAGTGTACTAAATGATAAAAACATTAATTATACGCTAGCGTGCCCCGTCTTAGCTAAGGCAAATATACACCCAGCAAGTAATTTCAAAAGATGTAATTTGTACATAATAGAAACCATAATGATACTAACGTATAAATAAAACCTAATCAATAATAAAATCTGAGATAATAGAATCATGTCTAAATAAAAATAAGTATACATTTAGTAAGTAAGATTCCACCTTAAACGTATTGAATTAAAAAATTGAGGGAGAGCAGTATAAGTAAGCATTTAAATTAAGAATAAATAGCAAGTGAATCTGTTAAGCTGAATGAAAACATTGAGATAGAATAGTTAAATATATAAAATATAAGATAAGACGCAATAAAAAATGCATAGTTATTTTAAATTATATAATAATACAACACAAGGATACATACACTCAATAAGCTATTATGATAAAAAACATACAAAAGTCTTAAACACATTAAAAATTAAATGTATAACAAAAACCTAATAAATACGTAATAAATACGAACATTCGATTCTAATTTCAGTAAATAGAATAACAGTAAACTAATAATAATTTGTCAAATCTAAGGGAAATAACTTACGAGAGAAACACCATGGATAACCTATATTAATTATTAAATGCAGACTAATTATCTTAAACAGATTAGTACATATGATTGTAAAGCGCAGATAACCCTCCATGACCGGAAATTAATAACCCAGACTCCCGGAAGGATACATTGCAACTTTCTAAACAATCCCTCTGAACGATGATGGAGAGATTTGGGGGGATATAATTCAATCAAAAATAATAATTTTTCTTTCTTTTTAACCACTGGAAAGTCAGCGAGATTATGCTTAATTTGAAAACTAGACTTCTGCATTTTCTCAACAGATACGAAACGGCTGTTAGGTGTGCATTCATAAAAATGCTTTTAAAAAGAGTAGGTACTTGTTTATACTATATATATATATATATATATATATATATATATATATATATATATATATATATATATATATATATATATATATATACATATATATATATACAGGGCTTTACGCGCTTCACTACTTTTAGAGCTGCTCCCGCTCCTGCTCCAACGCCCAAAATTGGAGCTGGCTCCTCTCACGCTCTCCATTTTCAAAAAGGAGCCGCTCCAGCTCAAACTTCTATAAAAAAAGGAGCATCTCTCTTTCAGCGCTTCATAATGAATACGTACCTTCTTTCATAAATGTTCTATTCTGCCAATGAGTGGTCGAAGGATAGGGATGGGCGTCAAAGGATCTCAATATGGGTGGGGATTTCACTTTAAGTGCAAGATAATATTTGACAAAATCTCGTTAATATTTTGAGATGTGCTAAGGGTTATAGGAGAACATGTCGGATGAAGCATAGGATTATACGTAAATTTTCGTTTCCTGAGGTATAAAATAGAAATAGAAAAATCCCTGAAGTATTTTAAAACAATTTTAATTTTCTTTACATTCACAAACCCGATATTTTTTCTATTTATTTTGGAATGGAATTTTAATTTGTTTTAAGTAAATAAGGTTTTACTTTTAAACATCATTAGTGATTATTTTCTTTTTAAAGAAAACATTTCTCTGGGAGAGGAGAGATAGCCAGGGAAACATTAATCGTCGTGCTGTTGTTTAATATTTGTTTGTTTTACGAACGTAACTATATTGTATAATGATATTTACCACAGAGAAACGGGCAAGTACTTTCAAACAAATCGATTTATCAATTTTTTTCAATAGTACAATTTGGGGCGAAAAAAACCCAATGAAGTTTATTTTTAAAAGATTGAATAAAAAATATAGTTCACAAGTTGGACAAACAATATCAATAAATTGTCAACAAACAATTCAAAGATTCATTTAATGTCTTAAAATTTCATACAAAATATCTGGCCTAGACCTTGGGAGTTAAAAAATATCGGGTCAAATTTTCCTCCCCCGAAAAATTAACTGGAGTAAGTTTTTCTAGGTCGGGCAAAAACATTTATTAAAATTAAAAATTTGAATAAAAAAGGTGAAAACGTCTATATTTGAAATCTCTAACAAAAGCAAACTGTTTACAATTTTAATATTCGATAATAGATATTTTCAGATAAAGAAACATATCTAATCTACTTTAGGTTCTAAAAAAACAAATTAGTTAGAAAGTCTTATTATTTGCTTTTTTAAAATTAAAATTTAAGATATTTTCTTTAATTTAATTAAGTTTAAACATCGATTTAATTGTAGAATAGGGACCGCTATATTCCTTCGCTCATTTCGCCTGGTATTCGCCCAAATTTTGTGATGAAACTGATTGTTGGTCTTAATTGTATTTTCGGTCCTGAAATAAAATTCTCATTTACTTTTTAAAGTGTTGAGAATCTAACTTTAATTCCAGGTTTTAATCGCTGGCGGCCATGTTGGTTTTTATTGTTTTTTCCTTAAACTAAAAATATTTTTTCCTTGGACTAAAGATATTTTTACTGCTTTAACATTTTATTACACACAAAAAACCTTTGAACATTTTATTTACAAAAGTAAGTTTTAACGGAATTTAACGAATTTAAAAGCAAACATGAAAAGGTTAAAACATACTAGTCATGAATTTAAGAATAACAAAATGTCGCCGAAAAGACGACGGGTAAAAATGTGACATGCAAGTTCAATTTGATATATGCTAAAAAATAAATTAGAATTTTTTATTCAGGACAAAATGTGCCATTCCAACGGCCCCTATAGTACAATTGAACCTAAAATTCTTTATTTGAAAACACGAATTAAAAGAAAAATTGGCTTATTTATTCAATCAGCAATAAACAACCTTGTCATAAATACAAAAAAAGTTTAAATCTGTAATAAAATAACTTCAAATACATCTATCGACTCACTGGCGCATTTAAAGACATTTGTTGCCTAATTGTCTCCTGCCTAAAGAAAACTGTCCCATAAAAAATGTAACATGTCGATGTGAAAATCAGAGAAGTTCAAATACTCCGTTTTCATGTGTAACTCTCTCGTTCTTTCTTCCTCTCTCTCCCGTATTCCCCCTTCCTCCCCTCTCTCCATCTCATATACATTTACCAGAGATATAAATTTAAAAAATAACTCATAGTTTAGCTGAAACTTTCTTTTCTTTCCCTTTTTATTGCTGAATAAAAAACTTATGTTTAAAATAAAAATCAAATAATTTTGGAGCGAAGAGCGATAAAACTACACTCTTTAGCCCCAAATGGAGTTGCTCCCGCTCTACGCCCGCTGAATGTAAAATAAGCCCTCCTCTCCTTCGCTCCAGCAAAAAGGAGCGTGCAACTGGAGACCGCTACGTAAAGCCCTGTGATATATATATATATATATTACGTTATTTTATTTTCGTTAACAGGCGGTCACAATTGGAGGCTATATTAAGTATTTCATTTAAAAATGTATTTCTAGGTAAATTAAAAATATTAAAGTATATAGATTTTAGATAAAAACAAATCATTTAAATCTATAATTTCTTTTCGAATTTGAGAGTTGGGTTTTTAAAATATGATACTTTTATTTAATGCCAAAATTTTGATTGAAATTTTCGAAAATATTTGCATATAATATTATAATATATATATAAGTCCAGATTTAAAGTTTGTGTTATGGAAATCGATATGCTACTAGCTAGCGCATTCAAAAAGTTTCAATAAATGTTATTTTTTTGCAGAGCTAAAGACACCAGTGATGAAATTTTCCTTCGATACTACCTTCGGTATTATGAGGCAATTATCGGTTAAGTCCATAAAATAACGTAATTGTATTAGTACGTAAGGAAACGCAATTCATTTTTTAAAATAGATTTTATTTATTTTATAAAACAAAATGAAATTAAACAAAACACATCTCAGTGAAAAATGCACTTAAAAAAGGTTTCAACATTTGAATAATTATTTTTATTGGTATTTTTAAGATTTAAAATAATTTAATTAGTTTTGATTCGTTAAAGCAATTTGCCGTTTTACAGCTGTCTGTAAGAAACTTAACGTCAACAAGTTGTTTTGCTTTAGAAAACATCGCCGAGTTAACAGGTTTTTATTACTTGACTTCATATTGCAAATGTTACTTTGAATTTTTTTCTCAAGGTAAACATCACACTATTTATATTATTTCCGACCAGTAATATATCTTCACACAGGAAACGCCGCATTAATACTTCTAGAAACATAATTGTACTTCTCATTTTGTACATTGGATATTTTTAATTATTTCTTATGAATTGCGCTATTTATTATCTAATATCACAATATGTGTATATTCATAAAATAATTTGAAAATATGAAATTAATGATACCAAACTAATGATACTGAATTATTTTTTAATGGGAATGAATTACCTTAAAAAGTTTAATAGATAAATAACGTTAAAAACAGGGAAATTGGGAAGACTGAAAATTAGTTAAGGAAGTAAGAATGATGGATATGAGAAAAATAAGTGATAAAAGAAAAAAAACAAACTTAAAAGGGTTGCAACGTTTACTTTATGAAATCAACAAAGGAATAAAGTAAAAAAAAAGAGATGGAAAATAGACTTTAAGAAAGGAAACAATAATAAGATTACATACATACACGAATAGGCAAAAAAAAAAATCGATACTACTAATACTTTGACAAGAAAAAAAACAAACTAAATACTTTCAGGAAGAAAGAGAGAAACGAAATATTTTGAGAAATAAAGAGACAAATGATTCTTTTAGGAAAAAAGAGACAAAAATACGTCAAGACCCAAAGAGACAATATTTTCAGGAGGAAGGAGACAAAATTACTTTGAGGAAATAAGAGAAAAAAAGAATTTTGAGAAATAAAGAGACAAATAATGCTTTTAGGAAAAAAGAGACAAAAATACGTCAAGACCCAAAGAGACAATATTTTCAGGAGGAAGGAGACAAAATTACTTTGAGGAAATAAGAGAAAAAAAGAATTTTAAGAAATAAAGAGACAAATAATGCTTTTAGGAAAAAAGAGACAAAAATACGTCAAGACCCAAAGAGACAATATTTTCAGGAGGAAGGAGACAAAATTACTTTGAGGAAATAAGAGAAAAAAAGAATTTTGAGAAATAAAGAGACAAATAATGCTTTTAGGAAAAAAGAGACAAAAATACGTCAAGACCCAAAGAGACAATATTTTCAGAAGGAAGGAGACAAAATTACTTTGAGGAAATAAGAGAAAAAAAGAATTTTGAGAAATAAAGAGACAAATAATGCTTTTAGGAAAAAAGAGACAAAAATACATCAAGACCCAAAGAGACAATATTTTCAGGAGGAAGGAGACAAAATTACTTTGAGGAAATAAGAGAAAAAAAGAATTTTAAGAAATAAAGAGACAAATAATGCTTTTAGGAAAAAAGAGACAAAAATACGTCAAGACCCAAAGAGACAATATTTTCAGGAGGAAGGAGACAAAATTACTTTGAGGAAATAAGAGAAAAAAAGAATTTTGAGAAATAAAGAGACAAATAATGCTTTTAGGAAAAAAGAGACAAAAATACGTCAAGACCCAAAGAGACAATATTTTCAGAAGGAAGGAGACAAAATTACTTTGAGGAAATAAGAGAAAAAAAGAATTTTGAGAAATAAAGAGACAAATAATGCTTTTAGGAAAAAAGAGACAAAAAATACGTCAAGACCAAAAGAGACAATATTTTCAGGAGGAAGGAGACAAAATTACTTTGAGGAAATAAGAGAAAAAAAGAATTTTGAGAAATAAAGAGACAAATAATGCTTTTAGGAAAAAAGAGACAAAAATACGTCAAGACCCAAAGAGACAATATTTTCAGAAGGAAAGAGACAAAATTACTTTGAGGAAATAAGAGAAAAAAAGAATTTTGAGAAAGAAAAAGACAAACGAAATACGTCGAGGGAAAAAGAGACAAAGGAAATACTTTGTGGACAGAAAGAGTCATAATAAATTCTTTGAAAACGAAAGAAACAAACTATTTGAAAAAGAAGGGAACAAAATAAATACGTTAGAAAAAGAAGTAAAACAAATATTTTGAGGAAGATAGAGACAAAAGAAATACTTTGATAAACGAAGAGACAATATTACATATACTTTCAGAAATAATTAGACGAATTAAATACGATCAGAAAAATAAAGACAAACGAAATACGCCAAGAAACAAAGAGGCAATAGGAATACTTTGATAAACGAAGAGACAATACATATACTTTCAGAAAGAATTAGACAAATTGAATACGATCAGAAAAATAAAGACAAACAAAATACACCAAGAAACAAAGAGGCAATAGGAATACTTTGAGAAATGAAGAGACCGAAGGAATACTTTGAAGAAGAAAAATATAAAAGAAACATTGAGAAACAAAGAGATAATACGAATACTTTGAGAAATAAAAACAATTAAACTGACTGAAATTTGGTAAATAAAATGTTAATTGCAAAATCTTCCCTCGGAATACCCATCTAGAACATTATTATAAACGTATATGATGCTTAAAACGCGCAAACAAAATGGCTTCAGAAGAGTTATTAAAACCTATAAATTAAATAAATGAAGAATGAAAATAATTTTATACAAAACCTCAAAAGATCTAAACTCTTACTTTCTCAATGTCTTATTTATAATTTCATTATGTGAAGAAATGAGTCCAAACATGGAAGGCTAATTTAATTAAAAAATGTAAACCAACAGAAAATTGAAAAATTATAAATTAGTAATTTTAACGTGACATCACAAGGGAGTCCCACCTAGTCTGTGGGAATGCTAACTAATATTTTAGAATGATAAAATAACATTAGATAATGACACAAACGAAGAAATAATATGTTCAGAAATAATATTTTAGATTATTAGAAACAATACGTTAAAGGATTAGCATGATTGTATACAATATATCAAGAGGCCGTATCCTTTAGTAATGTTTTATTTTATACATGTTTATGGGAAGACATTTTGCTAAATAAATAAATAAAAAATGAAATAATACATGTCAGAAAAATGAAAATTTACTCAAAGTTGAAAAATAAAATGTCAATAATTTCAATCTGTCATCGGAAGAAAATTACGAATTTGGGAAATGTTTTAAAAAATGGGAAAGTTACCTCTGAACAATCAAATATAAAAAGTTCGTATGAAATAAATCAAATAAGAAAGGTTCATCTATAAAAATGGGAACAGTTCCTCCAAAAATCTGATGAGAAGGGTTCAGCTACAAAATTAATTATGAAAATCCATCTCAATAGGAGGAAAGGCTCATCTAAAAAATCGCATGGGAAGGATTCATCTAAAAATGTATCTAAAATATGGTGTGAAAAGTTCGTCTATAAGTGGGAATGGTTAATCGAATAACATTTATATGAAAGACCCATTTAAAAATGGTAATGGTTCATTTAAAAGAAATCAGATAAAAAAGATTCATTTAAAAAGAGCAAGACATAAATATCATAAAAGAAAGATGAAACAGCAAATTGGTTTATAAACTTGTTAAAGATCTAAAAAATAATTTATGCAAAACCGGCTCTTACTCTAGGTATGGCTGATTTAAAGCATCGTTTTAAACAAAAAATGGGTTAAAAAAGGAATCATTTAAGTAAGAAAATTCGTCTGTAATCTGAAAATGAAATAAAAAGAGACCAAGAATTGCAAATGAAAAGAACGAAAACAATAAATGAATAAAAATAAACAACGAAAGAGAAAGAATAAAAGTCAAAAAAGAAAGGAAAAACGTGAGGGAAAGAAAAATAAATGAAACCGAGGAATAATGGCGACATGTAATGGAACCGAACGGCGTCGAGATCGCATCAACCTTTAAACATTCACTCGTTAATGTTTCTTTCTTTATTTTCTTGTCTTCTGTTATTTATATATCTCACTTGTATTCCTTGTCGAAATTGAAGCAGCCTGTTACTATACTGTCGCCATTTTGGAACGTACTTCCGGTCGAAGATTTGGATCACATGTGCGCCTTTTCCTGTCAACGCCTAATTGTCACGCAGAAGTATACCAAAGTTTACCAAAAAGGTTAATCACTAATGATGCAAAGAATGTTTAAAGGTATTGATAAGATTGAAAGTGTCGGTTGCTGTAGAAGCTTTCTTCATCAGATTACACCCAATTCAGGCGCGTTTTTTTGTCATTACATTATTAGAATTTTCAAAAATGTTTTGGTAATCATTACCGTTACCGACACAATTTATTTTACAGAATTTATTTTTCGTTACCATTTATTTATGACCTTAAAAATTGATATTTAATAGAGGTTATAAGTTTTTAAAGTTTAAAGTATCGTAAATATCGGTGTTAAGGAAAGTTTAGTCAGTTAGTAACGTAAACAAAAATGTCTACTTTACTTAGACCGATATTTACGGAACTTTAAAAGCTTATAACTTCTATTAAATATTTTTTAAGGCATAGGTAAAGCAAAATAAATTGTTTATGACTAATTTCCCAACGGTATTTCCTTTAAAATAATTTATGCCAACGATATTAATGATTACCGATGTTTTTATTAATATTCCGGTGATGTTCACGAACTTTATTACCCTGTTAAACTTAACAGTAAAAGAATAATTCAAATAAATCAAAATGTATTATTGTAATAAATACATAATTCAACATTAGACAAGATATGAATATTAGATGTACATTTAAAAGTACGTGAAAAAATGTTTCAAACACCAAATTTAAAAAGCCTATATTTGGAAAACAGAAAGTTTCATCGGGTGCTCTGCTAGATTTGCAGGTCGAGAAAAAGCTCAAGACATTCCCGCAAATAATGGCGATGGAAAATCGCTCGTAGGGCTATGCCAATTTATGATAGACCCCTATATGGCGCCTCATTAATTGACCAAGACGGTTGAGGAAGTCCCAGATGGCGGGGCTTATCGCTCCACTTGTCTCCACGGGAACACCCACAGGTCGAGAAGAATGGTATTTGTATAAGTTTAATTATCGTTGTATTCGAAATAGAAGGTGATTGGAAAGTAACTACGTATTATTAAGTGCTCGTAAGTTTTTACTGAAATACAATTTTTTAAATAAATGAATATAACGAGTGTATAGCATGGGTTTTTATTTAAAATTCAACATGAGCGCCAGCATTAGCCACTAGCTTCCATAGCTGCCTGGGAACCGAATCAATTTTTAATTTTTTTTATTTGTGTACTATTACTCACCCCAAACAAGACACATTGTCACGTGAACGTAAGGGGTTACTATTAGAGACCATGCCTACAGGGACACTGTAAGTATGGAGTTGAACAGCGAGGTGTCTGTTCGCATTACATTTACATTTTTCCATGTTAGTACAGTCATGGAAGCAGGAAACAGTGAGGGAATTCCAAAGTCTGGCAGTTCGGGGGAAGAAACTATTGGAGTAGAAATCCTTCCGGAATTTGGATATATCTACAGTGAAGGGATGGGATTTTGCTGCTTGTGAGGTTGGTCGGGGGTACTTACGCCGAGAGGGCACAAGTGCTACGAGTTTGTCAGAGCATATTCCATGAAGTAATTCTAAAACAAGCACAGGGATGCAACAGTATGGCGATGGGACAGGGGTTGGAGCTTGGTTGACAGTGTGTGACCTATTAGATTGGAGACTTATTTCACAAATAATTCTTTTACTAATGAGTCAGTATTTGTCAAGGCGTAAAAGCCACTCGAGAGTAAGGGTTAATGAGGTAGATAGATTGGAAGTTGAATGACGATGAATACTACGCGGGGATTGAAAAATATTCACATGTCACTAACTGAAAACAACAGCTGACCCAGTAAACAGCAATTCTTCATCCTTTGTCACACAAATCGCTCATGGAATGTGAGAAGTAAAAGACAATGTAAGGAGGAAGTGACAGTGACAAGGCTGCATCAATATTTCAACCTTTTTTTCTCAGATTCCAATCACCCTGTTTAATGATCTAAAGTTAATTAGTAAAGAATAAAAATGATAATATACATTCAGTTAATACTCAAAACAGTTTCGAAATATAAAAAAATATTTTATATAATATTAAGCAGAATTCAAAATAATTAATTTCAATTTTTTTTAATCCAAGATACGAGGTCGGTCGTTTTTCTACCGACCTCGTATATCCCCTTTTTTTTATTGCACAGGGGTATCGTCGGAGATTGAAGCTTCTGTTCAATGAAAGAAGCGAAATATTATCATACTATATATATATATATATATATATATATATATATATATATATATATATATATATATATATATATATATATATATAGTGTGTGTACTTAGGCAGCATTTTTTTAAATTTAGACAAATTTGAAATAACAAAATTCTTCTGTTTAATTATACTTTTTTTATTTTTTCAATATTTTAAATGATCTTTTTTGTTTTAAAATCTAAAAATGTAATGTATATTCCACATGTATCACGAACGTTGGCGATTCTTTTTTGTTCATTTGCTTTTTCACCTGATGACGATTCGATGAAGAATCGAAAAAGTTCGTGATGCATATGAAACATACATCAGGGTTTTTTTTTTATATTTCAACACAGAAAAGATCATTAGAAAAATTGAAAAAATAAAAAAACGGTATAATTAAACAGAAAAATTCTGTTATTTGTAACAGTGTTTGCATATATATATATATATATATATATATATATATATATATATATATATATATATATATATATATATATATATATATATATGAGTTAACTTATGTGCATACTCCAGAGGGCTTCCCACAGCGGGAACGTTTGTTGTGAGAGCTCTGGGTGAAAGCGGGATAAGCAGTTGGTTGATTATCTAACAGAGAGGTGGGCAAACTTTTTATTACAGGGAGACAGATTTATAGGTCCGCAACATCAGCCCCGTCGGCATTCCCCGGTAGGGGCGCCTCAGACAGTAAGCAATAAACTTACTCCTCCCCAAAGGGGGGAGGCAAAGCCTGGGAGGGTGGACCTCCTAGAACTGCACAGGACTGACCCATTGACCGGCGTAAGTCAAGCCCCGAAGGACAAGACAATACCAGTATGGGGTGCAGTATCCATCGGAACAGATACTACACTTTGATCTTAGCCAAAAGGCCAAATAGACGATATATTCTTCATTTCCGCTAGAGTCATTCGGGTGCATTCTTTGCTTGTTTTACTGCTGATAATTTACAGAGTATTCATGTCTTTCCAAGATGTAATTTTAACTCTCCAGGAGGTCGCTTTGCTTTTCTGAAAAGTGATCGTACTTTCCAGTATTTATCTCACAACGTGTTGAAAATACGAGAGATGCTGTCTCGTGGGCACGTTTGACCACGCACTTCTTGTCTTGCTTAGAATTTCTTCATTGTTTATCCGATTGAATATAAGTAAAAAAAAAATTCAACATAATGTATAGAGAAAACAAAAGGGAACAGTGAACAATTCCCATAAATAAAAAACAACCATTTCGCTTTTGTTATTGCACAAGAGCTTCGTCAGAGTTTGAAACTTCTGTTTGATAAAAGTGAACGTACTGGTACAGCTATTTTGAACCGGGCAAAAACCGACTAGGTTAGGGTTAGGTTTGGGTTAATTTAACTTTAGGTTAGGGTTAGTTTAGAGTTAGGTAAGGGTTAGGGCTAAATAAAAGTTCGATTTTTGTTCGGTTCAAAAGCTATCAGTCTACTAGATTCTTTTCATATAGATGACATTCTTGAGAACAAAATACTGCCACTTACCATAGCCTTGGGCCAGTCTTCCAGCTGCCAGTAGCGGCATACCAGTCTCAACCCTAATACTGTTAAGTCACCAATTATCAAGGCCAAAAGCCACTAGAGCAGGGGTGAACAAATATTTCAGATTTTCATTGAATTTGATCCATAGTCATCAGACACAAATTAAATTAGATTTCCTGAATTTCAATTTCTTCTTAAGATGTCTTAAATTGTAGACATTTCCCTGAATCATGTAATGGATTTTGATCAAAGCTGTAATAAGGATTATACACATACGGTTTAGTCGCATTATATCTTGGTTTTTATCTTCATAAGGTACATAAAAGTTGTGCAAAACTGTTCTGTTCGAAGAATTCATTTTACCCGTTCTGGGATGGGTATTCTTCTAGTTGTTATATAAAATAAAAAACAAATTTAATTTTTTGCTATCTAATTTACATACGTGCCCATGGTGTGTTCAGACCCCCGTATGTAAATTAGATGGCCACTAGGGAAAAAAGAGAGTTATCTTTTCTCTGTGCGCTCACAGAGATATTAAGAAATATTAGAGATTGGTTAAATACACATAGAGTGGAGAGAGAAAAATACATAGACAACTAAGAGGGAGAGAGAGAGAGAGAGAGAGAGAGAGAGAGAGAGAGAGAGAGAGAGAGAGAGATGTGTGACTAGTTCACTTAATTACCAATTACGGTTAATTAGAACAATGAAAACATTTTTTGGTAATGATATCAAATATGAACCAGTTACGCATCGACAGCGTTCGGGCATGTTACGTAAACACCCGAGAGATGCCGAGGCGAATGTTGACAGACGATAACTTCGATACGTTGCTGCGTCGTATTTTTTTCAGTTTTATTTTTAAGGAAAATAGCAAATAACAACAAAAAAAACGAACAAAACGTAGCAAAATCTCTGTTAATAAACATTCTTTTTAATTTGTTAACAAAACAATGCTAAACAACTGTTGATAAATAGATTTTTATTATTTTTTTTGCATTTCTTTTTGTATTCAGTCAACTGGTTAAAAAGTAGTTTTTGGTGTTTCTTAAAACTGAAACATGATATTTTTTTTGGGGGGGGGGGGTACATTGCCTTTTTGAATCAGTAGGGTTAGGGTCGGGTTAGGGTTAAACAAAGACTCGTCTATCTCAACCATATGCCTTGAGTCTCTGATCTGACAAGGATTTCGTAACGAATGGTTTTCGATGACCTATTAACAAAAATTCTTCCAATCGGTCTGCGTGTTCGGTGATCCAACGCCACATTCCTTCCATGTCGTCTGGCTAATCGCCTCGGAATCTGTCACGTGTTTACGTAACATGCCCGAACGTTGCCGACGCGAAGTTCCCGGAAACTGGTTCATATTCGATATCAGTACCTATTTTTTTTCAAACATAGCTCAATCCCAGAACTAAAGTATATTTTAGCATGTATTTTGTGTCATTAAAGTATATAGGAAAAGAAAGCCTTATGGAAACAAACGTTGATTAACTCACATTTAATATAATAATAATAATAATAATAATAATAATAATAATAATAATAATAGGAATAATAATAGGAATAATAATAGGAATAATAATAGGAATAATAGTAATAATACTAATAATAGTAATAATAGATAGATAGATAGATAGATAGATAGATAGATGCTATTTTTTAAGTTGGTATAGTGTACCCAGAATGATACATTATTGTGTTTATTTATTTTATTTTTAGGGGGGAGGGGTCTTTTATTTCTATCAGGAGGGGTGCTGTTTTTTTTTGTTTTTGAGTGTATTTTTTCATTGCAATTTTGTTAGTTTTTTTGTTCGTTATATGATCTTTTTTGCTTTTTATTTATTGTCTATTTTTCACTCCATCTTGTCAAGTCAAAAAATAAAATTTAAGCAGTCACGAAAATTGAAAGCAATTACTGTAGGAGTGTTTTGGTTTACCGAATGCTTCACCCCTGGGATTTTTTTTAGACAATAATACCGCCGTTAGGAGACGACAACGTCAGCTAAAAGAAAGCTTTAAAAACCAACAGAATAAAACAATAAAAACACAAAAAAAGCGATTTGATTACGTCATAAGAATTAGTCGGTGCGTGACCAATATGTACATCGGACCACCCATTGCGACCGGATTGGCGCCTAACGTAAAGGTATTATTGCATAAGTTAATGGCTGTCTAGCTCCCATTTCAGTTGGATCGGGAAGACTCAGGTCACTACAGTGGAAGCCGCTTATTAGAATCAGTTTAAAGGATGCTGCCATCGTTCTTTGATCAAAATAAAGTTAGACGATATTAAGTAAAAAAATATAAAAGTTTAATTCTTAAGGCCTCTTAATGTGATCACTTTGGGACAATCACATTTTATTATATAATGAAACAACGAAGATAAAATTTGTAAACTTTACATAAATTAAATTAAAGACAGGGAAGAAAAAGAAGAAGAAGAAAAAGAAGAAGAAGAAGGAGAAGGAGGATTAGAAAGAAAAAAAAGAAAGAAAAACTAATTAAATAAATAAAGAAAAAGAAGTAGAAAATAAGAAGGAGAAAAAGCTAAAAAAAGGGGGGAAAAAGAAGGAAAAAAGAGAAAAATCGAATAAACTAATTCGGAAGGAAGAAGACCACGACGACGAAGAAGACGAAGAGGAAGAAGCAAAAGCTAATTCGAAAAGAAGAAGAAAAAAGAAGGAAACGTTAATTATCAAAGAAAAGAGGAAAAAGAAGAAAAATGTTTTACCTTTTCTGCAGAAGTGGAGTCGGCTTTTCTTTATCACAAGCCGACAAGGTGAAGTAGATAAAGAAGAAGAAGAAGAAGAAGAAGAAGGTTATTAGGAAACAAAAAGAAAACGAAGAAAAAGCTAATTAGAAAAGAAATGAAACAGTTAATTAGGAAAGAAAAGCAAGAAGAATGTAAGGCTAATTAAGAAGTAAAAAGAAGGAGAAGAGGAAGAAGCTAATTAGAACTGAAAAAAAAACACGACTTATCTTGTTAGACAACTTAGTAGACATATTAGTAAATAAACGTAATTGGAAAATCTAAATTGTACCAAACGAAATGGAAGGAAATTCTTTTGAATTCATTGTTGTCGGTGTATTGTACCCGGAAGGTTAAGTTTATGTAACCATAAAACACACTTATGTCTTGCTGTAGTTGATGAAAACGTTCATTGGAAAAAAGAGCCATAGGACCACCCATGAACCCTTGGTGAAATATGCTTGAAAGGTAATATCTCACAAAAGAGAGTGTTATAAAGCCTTCTCGTTAGGCATTGGATGCTATTACTTCGGCACTTTGTCAATTAAGCTAAAATACTAAATGATATCATGGATAAAACTCGCAGAACATTGCGCTCACACAAAGATGTAGTAAATCTTCGGGTTAGGATTCAGCTTCCGATTTAACAAAGAACGTGGGATGGATTCAAGAGTTTCTTGTTTAGATGCGTCCTTGTACGAGAGCCTTTGGAATAAAATTTCCGTTAATCTGTCACGCTTAACTTTAAAATTATATTTTCATCGGTCTGTCATGCTTAAGTTTGCAATAGGATTTTCGCCAATCTTTCACGCTTAAGTTTGAAATTACATCATCGTCGGTCTGTCAAGCTTAAGTTTGAAATGATATTTTCGCTACTCTGTAACGCTTATGTTTTGGCATGACAGTTTCGTTAGTTTGCCACGCTTAAGTTTGAAATGATATTCTTATTGGTCTGTTGAAGCTTAAAGTTTGAAATAGCATTTTCGTTAGTCTGTCATGCTTAAGTTTGAAATGACATTTTCGTCGGTCTGTCATGCTTAAGTTTAAAATGAAATTTTCGCTAGTTTGTCATGCTTACGTTTTGAAATAGCATTTTCGTCAGTCTGGCACGCTTAAGTTTGAAATGACATTTTCGCTAGTTTGTCATGCTTACGTTTTGAAATAACATTTTCTGTTGGTCTGTCTTTCAGACGATACGAGGACATTTATAATACGGACTGTACGAATTGGACCGTTTCTTAAAGTTCGTTTGTGTACAGTTGAACATACCAATTTCGTAAATTATATATTACGACAAAAAAACAAATAGTGACCTTACATTTGGTGAAGCGATACAATTATTGAATACATGATTTAGCCCTAAAGCATCTCCTTTTCACAAAAGGTAGAAATGTATGAACCTTACGAGGAAGGGCGGCGAAAACTACACGACTTTTTCTAGCCTACTAAATAAGCACTGCGATTATTTCAAGTTGTCGGAGTTGAGTGCTAACAATTTCAAATGACATATATTTGCGTGAGGATTAATATCGAATACAGATACGGAAATCAGAATAAGGGTCGTTAATAAACTGAGAAATGAACCGAATTTAACACTCCAGCATATCGCAGAAGACAGCCAACGGTTTATTAGCGTTCTTTAAGATTTAAAAGATATTAAACAGAGTGGAGTGTGTCACATATCAAAAGAATCCGCAACCAGAATAAGAGTATTTCACTAGCTAAATTTTATAACCAAAAGAAACGTAATCTTCCCCCTAAACCGTATTTTGGTTGCGGACAGCTGTATTGGTACAAAGATTGTCCATATAAAACGAAATAGTTGTTTTATTGCAATCGCATGGGACACAAAAGTACGCAGTGCAGAGTAAAAAATAAAATAAAAAAACGTCTAATTAGAATCGCTAAATGTGACGCAGTGGAAAATATTAGGAAGTTTGTCCAAGTAAGAATATTGAATAGAAATATAAAAAGGAAACTTGACTAAAAATTCGATTTGTCAATTATAGGTCTTAAGACATAAAAGAAAAGAAAATTGGAAAGCTGACTTTATTGAAGGCTACAAATTACTGCAGAACAAATCAAATTCGATGGCGGACTAATAACTACAGTTACACTGTAAGGAAAACTTTAAAATTGAACATGTTTGTGATGAAAAATTCAGGTAACATGTTTGCACAGATTGGATAGAAAAGTTCCAATTATGAGATACTCCTGTATATTATTTCTGTAAAAATATAAAAACCCAAATGCTGTGGCAGAAAAGTTAAAGAAAAAATTAAAGAAAGCTATTTGGATGAATTAAAAGAACATTTTTGAGAAGTTTTTTTTTCTGGTGGACTAGAAAGAGATAAGAAAAATGACTGACAAAACAAAATTTAAAATATATATTCAACCAGTTTCTAAAGGAAAATGTTCCCATTCGCGTCATTAGATAAGATTGACGAAGAAGTGAATATTTTTTTTAAAGTGCATGTAAGATACAGCAAGTGGTTTTCGTCTACAGTCCACGAAAATAAAAAGAAATTGAAATGTTTTAGTTCAATCACTGACAAAGATATCAAAAGAGCAGACCTAGTGCGAGCGAGTATGTTAAAAAATATGGCAGCTATGCCAGATGTATTGACTCGACGAAGTTCTCGTAATTTTGCGAATTGTTACAAAGTCTTTAGTCAAAAAATTACCAAATTTGCGAGCGTCTGTAATGAGATATTTTAAAAACACAGAAAAGTCGAAAAAAAGTCCCGGTCGACAGTACCAAATGAATATTTGACCACATGTGGTGATATTTAGCTCCGAAAGTGCAGTTCTTTCACGAGATAAAAAGAAGGATATGTACTGGAAGATAAGTGCTGAAAGTTAAATTGGACCGACAGCGTTCAAAGAAAAAGAACAACAATCGTGTGTATTAATGGAACAATTTTACTTAGGCGAGTAATAAAGGATGATGTACAAAACGTTGAAAAGTAAATTTATAAAAAACGGGTTCGCGAACTCGTGTAATCACGCAGCTTTCTTTGTGTAAAGGAGTGTTTGGATAAGTAGTGAGAACGATCTGGTTTCACAGAAGTTGTTGGTACTTCAGACGTAGGAGGAATGCTTGATGAGAGACGTATGGGGCTTGTATCGTTATGCGATCAAGCGGTAACTGACGCCGACAGTATGAATGAAAATGGAAATAGAGGTTGCAGCATTACATGCTTGAGTTCATATAGTGTTAGGGTACCTTACCTATACGGACTACTTCCACTCACAATAAATACTGGGAGCGCATGCTTCTTAATGTTGGAACCACGCCAGTCTATACTAACAGTCGAGATAGATGTACAACCTCTATTGTTTTCTGTCGTATTATACTTTTTTTTAATATACTTGTTTTTCTCTAAACTCCGTGTTCGTGGTTTTCTTCCAAACCACTTTACAGGCCAACAACAACTGACGACGATGTACAGTAAGAGATTAGTGAGAACCTTAAAATGGACGCCACAACTGCCGACGAAGTATATCAAGAGTCTTTTTGAGAACATTAAAAAGGACAAACGTAGAGAAATCAACGGCAAATTCACCCGACAACGTCCTAGTTTTAAAAACGAGCTTTACCGGCGGACCGAAAAGAAAAAAAACACGTAAAAAAGCAATTTATTTTCTTTCAAATGAGAACCGTCAGTGATTTTTATTGCGATTCCCGCTCTGTGTTAAGTTTTAACAAGAAGGGAATACATGATATTCTCTTTTCTCTCCAAATAGAGAAAAGTCCTGCTGCCGAAAGAAAAAATAAAATCTTTTTTTTTCTGTTTACTAAAGTGCTGACCGTAAGTTCTACGGTTACGTGAAAAGCGTACAAAAAAGTGATTTTTTTTGTTGAAGATAAAAGGTTTTATACTCTCTTTTTCTTTTTACAACCAATATTACATTAGCAGCGTGAGATAAAAGAAAGAACCTCATAAAAACCGTATGCTATAAATACACATTTTAAACATGGAAGATTTTAAATATGACAGAACTCGTAAAATTCTAAATGCAGCAGAAACAGATAGCTGAATAAAGATTTCAAAAGTTTCTACTCGAATAAAATAGTAGCCGACGAGAAGTTATAAAAAAACAGAGAACTTCTAGAACAAAAAAGGCTACAAAAAATAAAGAAAGACTTCGGGAACAAAGAAAAGAAACCGATGAAAAGATTGAAGTATTAATGCGAAGAATATCGTACAGGGCTTAATATACTGAGAATGGAAATGCTTTTTCTCAGAATGCTGTTTGGAGTGCTGTTGACAATTTCACTTATTCCCCAGACGAGGATAAGACATTTGCTTCACATTTAAAAAGGTACGAGGATCTATACAAAATAGATTGTGAAAATTGAGCAGATTCTAAAAAAAAGTTCGCATACTGCTCCGAAAATAAGGCACGACAGAACATACAAAATTCGTGGACTATATTTTACCTTGAATAAACAAGTAACTTGACTTTTTGTGAAGCGAATAACTTTTAACAAAATTATTCAGCCCCCAAACCTCTTTGTTTAACAAACGGTGGAAGTGTTTGAATTAAGTCTAAAAAATATGCAACTTTCACGTCAATCGTTAATAACCACTGTGACGATTTGAAATTAGCTAAACTTAGCGCGGATAACTTCAAATGTTTAATTTTTTGCAAGAACTTTTTTCAGGAAAGGACACAGAAATCAGACGTAGGGTTCTAAACAAGTTAGAAAGTGAACCAAATTTAACATTACCGAAATTTGAAGAGTCGGGCATTGCGCTCATAAGAAAGGTACGTCAGAAATCACATTTTACAAACAATTCAAGACAAAAGAGGGATTTTTTCACGCTTCTACAAAAACAAACCAGCCTAATAAAAACAGGATGAATTACCGTCGATCCCCTGTTTCCGTTGTGGATGCCTTCATTGGATAATGAATTTCCCACACCGTTTTAAAACCTATCTAACTTGTAATAACGTTGTACACAAGAGTTCACATTGCAGAGCAAATAGAGGGAATAAAACTCGGGTTAAATCAACAAAAACGAACGAACAGGACGACAGATTTATGAGAAAATATGTACAGGTAAAAATCCCGAATAAAAATGTAAAATTATCATTAGATTCAGTTTCAGACGTGTTGATTGTCAACATGCATATATGAAGAAGGTTGGATAAACCCACCATGCTAATAACCAACAAAATAGCCAGAATGGTGACTGGTGAAAAATTTAAATTCGAGGGTGAAATTATTACCGACATTATTTTAAACAGAATTACGAAAAAAGTAACAATGTCCGTATTAAAGAATACCAATAATTTATTTGGCACAGACTTGATGCAGCAGTTCAACCTATAAGGGTTAAAAACCAACATTTTGTCTAGAAAATAAAAAATCTGACGACCGAGTCAGAAAAACGAAAGTAGGAATTTGTTTCAATCGTTAAAAATCGTATAAACTGGACTAAAAATAAATTGTCTGCGGAAACTAAAGCAAATACGGACACAAATATCACGTTGAAAATAGCTAACACCAAACTGAAAGAAAATAAGTCAAATTGATGTGATAACCAGTTGAATGTTTAAGAGAATTAACTTAGGGTTCCAGAGCTGGAATTGCTAAAGTTGCAACTCAAAGATGTCTTAGAAGAGCTAAAGGGACTTGTCTTGGTGACTTGCTTTGAAGTTGAATGTCGAAACAAAGAAGACATTTTTCTAAGTTTAAAGATGTGCTAAAAAATCAGAAGTCTAGAATTAAAAAACTAGAGAAAATCAAATCTGATTTTGATAGAAGCGTACAGTTCTCTCATAAGAGACACCTTAATCAAATTAGAGAACGACTATCGGAAGACACCGTAAGCACTCCCCAGGAAGATGTTATAGTTACCAGATACGACACTTTCGACATATAGCTACCCCAAGCGGCCTGACAAAAATAAAGAAAGTATACTTTGACTCCTGAGGAGGTAAGGCTTGGGAGGTGGTTGTTATGGTACTTTACCTATACGGACTATTTGAACTCTTCCACTCACCATAAATACTGGAAGCGCATGATGCTCAGTGTTAAGTTTACACCAGCTCGGGCGTTCTTTATATAACGTCAGTTGCTTAGAGACTTCGGACTGGTAAATACCAGTCGAGGATTCGTTCTCGAAAATAAGTCTGGCAGGAACTGGGCCATTTTGGTGGCCTTTTATCTGTCAAGCTGAGGTATTAGTACTGGGTAGTCCTAGGAGGTCCACCCTCCTAGGCCCTGCCGCCCCTCTTTGGGGTAAAGTAAGTGTATTGCTTACTGCCTGAGACACCTAAACCGGGAAATGCCCAGGCAATTTTTTATAGGTTAGAGTGCTTTTATTAGGGGCGCTGACTTGACTCTCCCCCACCTTCCGGCCTTGTGCCACATATTCCTGCGGTTGGAAGGAATATAATACCTGGAACCACACCAGTCTATACTGGCAGTCAAAACAGACGTACGGCAACTCTTGTTCTCTGTTGTATTATACTTTTTCAATATACTTGTTTTTCTGTAATCTCTGAGTTCGTGTTTTCCTTCCAGCCCCTTTTACATGTCCACAGCATATAAGCTGACTCCTAAGGGAAAAGGTGTTTGCATTTATCTTTTGGCCAATCCACGCGACCCGTTATTTGATAGATTATGTAATCATTTTGATATCCTATCTGTTTTAGTGATATCATCATTTTGATGACGTTATAAATCGTGCACGGTGACAAACAAGCAAGTATGTAAGCATGCAAACAAGATTTGTAAACGAGTTTGTTCAATATATATATAGATAGATAGATAGATAGAGAGTAATAAATAGATAACTTCTACCACTAATCATTGAAATTATCAAGTCCGTCTTTCAAGGCTGTTATTCTGCAATAAGAAGACCCTGTTATCTTCACGACGTTTGCTCTTAAAGAGGCTACCATTTTTTCACGACCAGTTTAGTCTGTTTTTCGTAACTGTAACCGTGTCAAATTAGTCGACCTGCAAATTATTTTTGTGCGCTCCTTTCATATGATATGTTTTTTTACAAGTAATATTTCATTTTTTATTCATTTTTAATACACACTGTTGGATTTTATTATTTGTTCCATAAATATTGTTTGATTTTTTTATTTGTTTCTTACTTAATTATAAACCAAAATAGTCGATACATTGATCAACTAAATTTCAAATCTTTGATACGTGTAAAAAAGTTAATTAAC